>APFE030310744.1:113978-139111 GCA_000404065.3 Pinus taeda
TAGCTTTTTATTTCCATAGTCACTTTTTCACTTTCTAATTCTTCAATCACTTTAATAAAGTCACCTTTAAAGTAGAATGTAACTTTACCACTTATAAAGTCACTTTTAAATTAGAATGTAACTTTACCACTTATAAAGTCACTTTTAAATTAAATTGACTTTACCACTTATAAAGTCATTTTAGGAGTAAAGTAAACAAATAAGTTTGGACACTTTTCCCTAGGTCAAAGATAAAAGCCTTAGGGAACCACTTGTCCTCTGGTACCCAAATTTTAACACTCCCTCATACCGAGGAAAGCGTTCCTCGCCACTCCCATCTTGTCTCTGCAGTATACATGCTTTCCCCGTGGTAAGGCTTTGGGGAAAATGCCTGCTACCTGCTCATTGTAGAAATGTACTCAAACTTGACAGCTCCCTTTTAGACATAGTCTCTAATGAAGTGATACTTGATCTCAATATGTTTTAACCTGTCATGCAAAATTGGATTCTCCATGAGTTTTATGCAACTCTGATTATCATAGTAAATTACTGAAGGTCTCAATGCCTGACCAAATAGACCAAACAACATCTTGTGAAGCCATATGGCCTCACAACTAGCCAAACTAGCAGCCATATACTCTGCCTCAGCTGAGCTCAATGCAATTGATTGTTGTTTCCGGCTAATCCACGACACAACTGCCGAACCCAACCCAAAAAAACACCCATAAGTACTCTTCCTATCTGAGGCACAACCTACCCAATCTGAATCTGTGTAGCCTTCCACCCTCACTCCATCACCATGTCTATAATCCAAACAAAAATCCACAGTCCCTTACAAGTAACGATGAATTTGTTTTGCAACTACCCAGTGCACTCTCATAGGCTCACACATGAACTGACTAATAGTGTTAACTGCAAAACATATATCTGGTTGAGTGCTAACCAAATACATCAAACAACCAATCAACTGTCTGTATAGATTAGGATCCACCAACTCGGAATTAGAAGCATGAAGCTTCTTCCAATTAGTGATCATAGGCGTAGACATGGGTTTGCAGTTCTCCATGTGAAATCTGCTAAGAATATCCACAATGTACTTCCCTTGTCCCAGGAAGAAATGTCCCTTCTCCTGCCACACCTCCAATCCTAGAAAATAATGCATCAAGACGATATCTTTCATCTCAAACTTTGAAGCAAGATCTCTCTTGTAACCCTCAATGAGTCTCTTTGCACCAGTGATGATCAAGTCATCAACATACAACACCAGAATGAGAAGCTCCTCACCCACCACAATGAAGTATAGGTTTGGATCAACCTCACTCTTTGTGAAACCCAACTGCCACAAGTATGTATCAATCCTCAAGTACCAAGCTCTAGGAACTTGCTTCAAGCCATAGAGTGCCTTTTTCAATCTGCACACATGGGACTCCTTCCCATGCACCTCAAAGCCCTGCGGCTGCTCAATATAAACCTCCTCCTGAATGAAGCCATTGATAAATGCAGTCTTCACATCCATCTAGTGGATCTCCCAACCCATCTCTACTACAATCGATATAATGGAGTGAATAGATGTATACCAAGCTATGGGAGCGAAGGTCTCCTCATAGTCAACTCCCTCTACCTGTGAGAACCCTCTCGCCACAAATCGAGCCTTGAACTTCTCGATGCTGCCATCTGTAACATGCATTATCTTGTAGATCCATCTGGAAGTAACAACTGATTTACCTTAAGGCCTCGACACTACCTCCCAAACATTATTCTTCATAATAGAAGAATACTCCTCCATCATGGCCTCTCTCCAGACCTACTGGCTAGCTGCCTCCTCATAACTAGAAGGCTCAGAGTCAATAATGGTTGTTACCATTGCCATGTAACTACAGAACCGCTCAAGTGGTTTACTCTCTCTAACCTATCTCTTTGGCCCAACAACTGATGTGGCCTCGCGCAAGGTATCTTGAAGCCACTTGGGCTTCCTCTTCCTTGAGCATACCTCACCCATCGAAGTGAAAGAATCCTCGTCATCGTCAAAAGCCTGAACTCCTGAAGGCTTGTCAACTGACCTCATGCCTGAATCTCCACCTATAGATGTTGAAGTACCGTGTGAACTGTTCATTAGTGGACTACCCTGTGAATTGCTCTATGGACTACCCTGCATGCTACCCAAAGAACCACCCACCTGACTCTGAGAGCCACTGTTCACTGATGGACCTGACACTATAATCAATGTACCTCTTGATCCCTGACCACTGGATCTCTGTGACTGACTCAACTGCTCCTGAGGGTCTGGTGACTTTAGATACTCTAACTCCTGTGACCTCCTGAAAGCTCTCTCCTCCTCGAACTTCACATCCCGCCTGACAACCACTTTCCTCTTCGCAGGAATATAAATCTGATAAGCTTTCTAGGTCTCGCTATAACCAACAAAGATGCCCTTGTCTGCAGTGGGCTCTAGCTTGGTCCTGTTCTCCTTGGGGACATAGGAATATGTAAGGCACCCAAAGATACGAAAGTGCCCAACATCAGGTTTCCTCCTAGAAAAAACCTCCTCCGAAGTCACATTCCCCAAGGCACGATGTGGACTCCTGTTCTACAAGTACACAACACTATTGCAGGCCTCTGCCCATAAAAATAAAGGTAACCCCTGATCATGAAGTAGGGCTTTGCTAGCCCCTGCAATGGATCTGTTCTTCCTCTCTGCAACCCCATTTTGCTGGGGTAAGTAAGGAACTGTGAACTCCCTCCTAATGCTTGCCTCAACACAAAAATCAACAAACTCACCAAGGGTATACTCCCCTCCATTGTCTGATGTGAGGACCTTGATCTTCCTACCTGTATGGGTCTCCACAAAAGCTTTGAACTCTTGAAACCGCTTGAAGACCTCACTCTTGTTCTTTAAGAAATAAATCCAGGTCTTCTTGGAGTGGTCATCAATGATTAAAACATAGTACTCATAGCCACTCAATGATACATGACACATCCGACCACTCACATCGATATGTATCAAGTCAAGGATCCCAGTCACTCTGATGTCACTGTTGGGAAAAGGGGATCTGGAAAACTTCCCCATAGCACATCCTCTGCATACATCAAGGTGATCAAAACTGAAATTTGGCACACCAGTGGTGATCTCCCGCAATGTACTCAAGGCCCCGTGATACATGTGCCCCATCCTGCAGTGCCAAATCTCATACAACTCTGAACTGCTAGATCTGTTGTCGGTCCTGTCTCGGTTGCTACTACTCAATGCCATCAGGGGCTGGAATGAGAACTTGTACACCTTGGCATGGCACACACCAATCTCTCTAGCTGAGGAGGCTAGAGTTCCCCTAGGATATATAAGCACCTGCCCTCTCCTGAACAACACATCATGCCCTCTATCCTCAAGTGCTGAGACAGATATCAGGTTCTTCTTCATTCCAAACACATATAGAACATTTGACACTTTCAAGGGAGGTTTGGGTCCCCTATCAAATGTCAATGTCCCCACACCGACTTCTCTAAGAATGCTATCATCACCAAGTACTACCTCCATATCAGTATCACCCTCTAGCTCTGAGAAGTACTCTTTGATTCTTGTCATGCAGGGGGAAGCACCATTGTCAACATACCAAATGCTAGAAGATGCTCTGCTAGTAGCGGGGAATGCACACTCCCTCTTAACCTCTATGGCAGGTGATCCTACACTACTAGCCTCACAAGCTATGAACCCAAACTCCCGATCAAATATCTCTGAGAAGTTCTCTATCTCTGCAAAAGTTGCCATGGGTTTGTCTTTCCCTTTCTTCTTCTTCTTCTTTAAACACACAACAACATAGTGTCCCAACTTTTGATAGTTCCAATTTTTGACTTTGGAATAGTACTTCTCCTTGTTCTGCTGCTTTCCTTTACCTTTTCTTTTGCCTCCATTGTTGGAATCTTGCTTCTTTGCTTCTCCCTTCTTGTCTCTTGCTAATAATGCCACATTGTCATCCTCCTCCACCTATTTGGCTTCCCCAAGATGGTTCTTTCTGATCTCATTTTGAATGCAATCATCCCATAACCTCTCCCAATTGGGAAGGTTTTCCCGTGCAACAATGCCATCCACAAAATTCTCCCAAGTCTTGGGAAGACCATTCAAAGCAATTCTCACCAACTCAATGGGTGCAATGATCTCACCTACGGCTGCCAACTCATCTTTCACTGAAGTGATCTTTGTAAGGTATGTTGTAGCACTGTCAGTCTTAGCCATTTTAATGGCCTTCGATTTCTCTTTTAATACCATTTTTCTGTTTTCATTTGAGCTCTGGTAAAGACTGGTCAAGGTTGTCCACATCTCATGTGCATAAGTCTTTCCTCTCACATGAGGAATGACATGGTCTTTGATTCCTTCCAGAATCAATCTTTTTGCCTTAGCATTCTTTTTGTTAAACTCCCAATTGTACAGGGTCAGCAGGCACTGCTACTGGGTTATGTGCGGTATTTACCATAATGCCCCAGACTTATGCTTCCTCAAAGATGCTCTGTATTCTCTCCTTCCATGCACTGTAATTGTTCTACCGATCCAACCTGTCTTCAACTTTTACCAAACTGAAATTTTTAAATCTGTGGTAAAGTTTTATGTTTTCTATGTAAAAATCAACTTGCTGTAATTTTCACTTTACTGTCCCAAATTGCACTTTTCAGCCAACCAAGCTTTGATACCATGAAGAAATTTCAACCCCCACTCTGGTTATCAGTTTTCCTTATCACTCCATGCATTTTTTTTTAAATCCAAGCATGATAAAAATTCTAAAATCTGGAAATGATAATATTTTTTTGAAAACACAAATTTAGAGATTTCACAACTGCTGAAATTGCAGAAATAATACACAGCAAAATTATGACAACCACACACAGAAAATAACACAGTGATTTTTGGTCAATGTGACCTGGGAAAAACCCCCTACAACTCTTGGGGAAAACCAGTTTGAGAGCGCTTCTTTATTTCTGAAAATGATTTTACAGAGAAACTGAAATACACAGTAAAAATTCCAGCAACCACAAATTACAACTTATCTCAATTTCCGTGCTTGAACTCTACCTCGAATATTGTGCCAATTAGAAAAGAGCCAAAACAAAAAAATTTACAGCAATAAAACAACATTAAATGTTGTATGGCCAACCTCAAAAAATGTGCCCAAAACTTGTTGTCCCTCTTCCTCGGTTTTTGTGCCTTTCTCCTACTGTATGGTTTTTCCTTGGGATGCGTGCCAATAAATGTTGCTGCCCAGATTTGCTGAAATGTCTTCTTGCTGCTCTCCTTCACTTCCTCACTGCTCAGAAATTTTCTCCTTGCTCTCTCTTCTCTTTCTCTCAAATGCTCATGAAAGAATGAATAATCTTTTCCTCTTCTCTTCTCCTTTTATTCTCTAAACGACCTTTTGGTTACCCTAAGATCTAATGGCTGAGATTCATTTAGATCTAGGGGTGAGAATAAATGTGCATTTAATTCTCACTTTCTATTTTTTAACTCATCCACTTAAATAAAGACCCACTTAGCTTTTTATTTCCATAGTCACTTTTTCACTTTCTAATTCTTCAATCACTTTAATAAAGTCACCTTTAAAGTAGAATGTAACTTTACCACTTATAAAGTCACTTTTAAATTAGAATGTAACTTTCCCACTTATAAAGTCACTTTTAAATTAAATTGACTTTACCACTTATAAAATCACTTTAGGAGAAAAGTAAAAAATAAATTTGGACACTTTTCCCTAGGCCAAAGATCAAAGCCTTAGGGAACCACTTGTCCTCTGGTACCCAAATTTTAACAAATGATAGGTGATGGAGTCACCTTGGAGAATTAGTTGAAGCAGCATGTCTTCAACTGAGTTTAGCTACCTCATGTATCATCTTCTTAAAGATGATCTATGCTATTATAAGTCAAAGTGTTGACTTCTATCGTAAATGTACTATCTCTCTCTCTCTCTCTCTCTCTCTACTGAACTATTGAAGAACATATAAGAAGAATTGATCAAGGGTTTCCCACGTTGGGGTTTGTCCCTGGCTAGCACCACATCTTGTGTCCTCTTGTCTTGGCTTGTCTTCTGCAATCTATGTTCATGTTCTATCTGCAATTTACTTTAATGTTGATCTGATTGCTAATCTGGAAAAGATATTGAGCTAACTGTGAAAATTGAAATAAATTGCTCCAAGCATAGAACATACCTAAAATTAACAAAGTTGAAGTATAGTGAGATCTAGTATCGAGACATGGTACAAAAGGAAGCAGTATGGCTTCAGTACTATTCTTTAGTCAAGCAAATTGTTGACAAAAACTTTATCTAAACATGAAGCATATATACTTTCAGGACAATCTTGAAGTGATTGAGCATGTTTCTCTCAACAAGGGAGTGGTGAAAATATAGCATCCAAGATAGTCATTCTCCCTAGGTCAAGTTGACTAGGATTAGGGAAAATGGTCCAAAGTGATAGCATCAGGCACAGACATTCTTTTTGTGTCAAATATGACCAGATTATGGAGAATGGTCTAACAAAGGACAACCATTCTTCCTGTGTCAAATATGTTGACTAGAATTACCAAAAATGGTCCCAGAGGCCTCCGATCACTCAATTGAGTGGGTGCCTTTCAACATTAGGGTCAGATTACTCTCTACATATGTTGAGTGTGTTGAGAAATCTAGGGGCAACTAGATTAGGTGATTTCTCTCACTTTAATAACTGCTTCTAATGTTCTTTTACTTAAATTGATGTACTTGTAGTTAGTTCTTCTTTACTTGATTATTATTGTGTTCTTTGATCATCAAGGAGCTACCAAACAATCAAGAACAATGAGATAAGAGGACAAAAAATGTAGGGTACTAGCCAGGGCCAAAACCTCTCCTCTTGAGAGGAAAACCCACAAGAATTCTTCTCTTCATATAGAGTGTTCAGATGACACATTCCAAGACCTATGACCCTTCACAAAGACCCCTTCAAGACCAAGTCAACCTTCCTTCTTGAAGAGCTTTCCTTACATAGCTTAAAACAACAACTTCGACCCCAACAACTTCCCAGCGCTTTTAGACTGCAACTCATCCTTACTACAGAAACCCTAGATTCGCATGTGTGAGTATAAGATGGTGAAACATATCTATTTCTTCCTTCGCTTGGGTAGCAACTTCTTCCTTTGGAACTCAATCTGCAAGATGATCCCATTTCTCCTTAAATTCGGCACTCTAGTATGACTGTAATTTTTGGCCTTGTTGCAATAATTGTTGCCCTAATCCTTTCGCACATGTGTGAAATATGGCCTTAAACAAACCCTTTCTAATTCGGTTTTTGCTTCTTTTTATCTCTCCTTTTCTTTGCTAGGTATGAGGCTTATTTTTCTGCTTCATCGAACTTGATGAGTGTCTTTGGTGAGATTGAGTTCTTCTTATATATGCACTTCATAAGGTGGTTGAATAGCCCTTAATGAGGCCGACTAGTTCTTTCATGTAGGCCGACTTCTCTTCATGAAAACTGACTTGTCTTGGAGGGTGTCTTTTGATGCAGAAGCATCCAGACTTAGCTAGCCATGTGAAAATTCGTTCACATGTTGTCACTAAACAAGTTGAATTTCATTGACTTGATTGGTCAAAAGCCAGTTTTACTGAGAGGGTTGGATCTCTCAAGAAATGAGTTGTATTTCATTATTTTAATAGTTAGAAATTGTCTTATTTTAGTTTCAAAGATGAGTTGTTAGCATAGGTGTGTGGTAGAGCTAGAAATTAGAGATTTGTTGTTAGATTGATTAAAAATAGAGATTGAGTTGTTAAGCACAGTTAGAGTAATCTTCGATTGATAAAAGGAAGGAAAAAATGTAATTAAAGGAGAGAGGATTGAGTGGAGCGAGAGAAATAATTAGTGTGTGCGATTCCGTCGAAACATAGGTCTTTTTATGTGTTGTAATCGGGCGAAGGCAGAGACTCTATAAATTTTGTTATTGTGAATAAATGATGTGTGTGTATGATTAGTTATCAAGCCTACAAAATTCCTTGTTTTGCTTTCGTTCTTTGTATTCGGGACAAAGTTGATTATCCCTTTGCTTGTTTATGTTTCACGGTATAAATCGCCAGAAGACAGAGGCCTTTTATATAAATAACATTGGTTGTTGCCGCTTTAAATCCTAGCTGTTGGATCACCAATATCGGATTGGTGAAGTTATTTGACACAGTTTTAATCTTGGAAGCGAAAATCCAAGTTACACTAAGAATTAGTGCAAAACACTTAGCAGATCCGAATTCCGGACTTGAAATATTATAGACGGAGGCTTTTAACTTTATCGGGTCCATGGATCTCAATTGCATCACAAGTTTGTTTCGGAGGAAGGCGGATCCCAAATCTTCACAGGTTGCGATTAGCGATTCCCAAAATATCGGAGTGGTGTATGGTAAATGCCCTACCCTTGAAACCTTGCGACATGCGGCTGTTGATATATCGCGTTGGAGCATTTGAGTGGGAGTGATAAGGCCTTAAGTTGGAGGAAGCAGTGATTGCCGATAACAATCGACGCAATAAATCACATCAGGACTTTTGAAAAAGGAGAGAATTACATCGGTGACTTGCGATTTAATCTAGACTATTGGTTCATTTA
Organism: Pinus taeda; assembly: GCA_000404065.3. NCBI lineage: Eukaryota > Viridiplantae > Streptophyta > Pinopsida > Pinales > Pinaceae > Pinus > Pinus taeda. Next base: position 122,554 of record APFE030310744.1, read on the forward strand.
GATCACGATCTCCGGTGAATCGTGAACCTTTATATTTATAAAGGGGAAAAGCATCGTTATGGCTTTGTTCCAAAGGCATTCTGGTTCCAAAGGCAAAAGTTAGAAAGGTAAAGAAAGGGTGAACCAAGGGTTCATTGTTGGGGTTTCTTAAGCCATTGTTTCTGCTTATGTCATTTGTGGTATCAGAGCAGAAGTTAAGGTTGATTGCAGCAAAAAATGCTTCCAAGGAGAGGAGTCTGCATTGGTCGAGGAAGACCTGAAGCAAATGCAGTACTATTGTAAGAGATCCGAAGTATGCGTATGAGAATGGAAACAATTGAGACTTCTCAGAGAAGAATACCTGATGAAGGATCTGACAATGCTAAAGAAGAATCTTCTGAGGAAGAAGAAGAGGAGGAAAATGAAACTACCAAAGTTATCAAGATGTAGGCAAAAGTAGGAGGAAAACCAAAGAAAGAAATTCCTACGTATGAAGGAAGTCTCAATGCAGAAGAGCTAATGGATTGGATCAATTCATTGGACAAATATTTTGACTATGAAGGGGAAGCTAACGACAAAAAGAAGGTGAGATTTGTAGTTACCAAATTGAAGGGTCGTCCAACTATTTGGTGGGATGACTTACAAACATCCAAAACAAGGAAAGGAAAGTCCAAGATCAAGCAATGGGACAAAGTGGTGAGTAAAATGAAAGCTAAATTTATGCCTAAAGATTATCAGTTAAATATTTTTAAACAATTGCAAAATTTAAGGCAAAAAGGAATTTGAGTTAAGGAATACACAAAAGAGTTTTATAGATTGAGTATTAGAGCAAGACACGCAAAGATGAGATGGAGAAGGTAGCTAGATATATCAACGGCTTAAGGTATGACATCCAGGATGAGATTAACTTGTTGAGTCTAAAGGCTATTGAAGATGTCTATCAAGCAGGTTTGAAGGAAAAAGAGAAGATGTTGAGAAAACAGAGCCAGAGGAATAGAGGAAGAAGCTCCGTAAGAGGTAGAGGAACTACCAGACCAAGGGGACAATGACATCAGCATGAAGCAAGAAGCTCAAGTAGTAGACCACCACAGAGGGGAGAATTTAACAGAGGAAGATTTGCGCCCAAAGGAAGAGGCCAAGGAAGAGATGTTCGGTGTTATACATGTGGAGAATGGGGACATGTGTCATGGGATTGTCCTCATAATAAACTAGCAAGTCAGAGGAATGCGAATGTGGCTGAGGAAAAACCATAACCACCTCAACTTATGGAGAAGGAAGAACCCCCTGAAGTAGGAGAATCCATGTTATTGAGGAGGAATGTGCTTAAGACAGAGAAGGAGATTGAAGAACCAACATAGAGGAATAATTTGTTTAGAACTACCTGTAAATCAAAAGGTAAGTGTTGTAAAGTAATAATTGACAGTGGAAGCACTGACAACCTTGTTTCTACAGAGATGGTGGACAAGCTTGGACTAGCAAAGACAATACACCCTACACCTTATAGAGTGTCATGGTTACAAAAGGGACATCAGATTGTTGTGACAAAACAATGCAAGGTTGAGATACAAATTGGTACGTATAAAGATGTGATATTATGTGATGTAATGCCCATGGATGTATGCCATGTACTACTGGGAAGACCATGGCAATTTGATCGAAAAGCTATTCATGATGGGAGAAGAAACACTTATACTTTGGAGAAGGATGGAACTAAACATACATTGCTACCATTGAAGGATGACGCTGACAAAGGAACACCTGGAAATAGTGTTATGCTGATGAGTGGGAAGGAGTTGTTACAAGAGGTTGAAAAAGGTGAAGAAATGCATTTTTCTGTCATAGGGAGACCTAAGGTAATTTTAACTTCCACAAACTTGGATGATTTTCCTAAAGAGGTTAAAATTCTGTTAGATGATTTTTTTGATATTATTGCAGATGAGTTTCCAAATGCATTGCCACCGATCAGGAGTATTAGTCATCATATTGATCTAATACCAAGAGAAAGTTTTCCAAACAAAGCAGCATATAGATTAACTCCTCAAGAGAACGCAAAAGTTAGAAGACAAGTGCAGGAGCTAATGGATAAGGGGCTAATTAGAGAAAGTCTTAGTCCATGTGTTGTATCAACAGTACTCAGTCCAAGGAAAGGAGGAGAATGGTGTATGTGCACAAATTCAGGAGCCATAAACAAGAACACTATCAGGTATAGATTTCATTTTCCACGCATGGATGATTTAATGGATCATTTGAGTGGATCCAAATAATTTACTAAAATAGATTTGAAGAGTGGATATCATCAAATAAGAATTCGAGAAGGCGATGAATGGAAGAATGCATTTAAAACAAATAGTGGGTTGTATGAGTGTTTAGTGATGCCTTTTGGACTCACTAATGCACCTAGCACATTCATGAGATTGATAAATGAAATCTTGAAGGAATATGCGGGAAATTTTTTTATTGTTTATCTTGATGATATTCTAGTTTTTAGTAAAAGTAAGGAAGAGCATCTAGAGCATCTTAAATTGGTTTTAAGAACTCTGTAGAAAGAAAGCTATTGATAAATTTGAAGAAATGTAGTTTCATGAAGGAAGAATTGATTTACTTGGGATTTGTAGTTTCTAAAGAAGGATTGAAAATGGATCCAGAGAAATTCCAAGTGATTTGGAACTAGCCTAGTCCCAGAAATATATTCGAGGTAAGAAGCTTTCATAGTCTTGCAAGTTTTTATAGAAAGTTTATCAAAGGTTTAGTCAGATTTGTGCACTGATTCTTGAAACAATTAAGGATATCAATCAGTCATTCAAGTGGACATAAGTAGCAGACAGAAATTTTAATTGTTGAAGAAGAAAATCACATAGGAACCAATTTTAGCTTTGCCTGATTTTGAAAAAGTATTTCAAGTTGAAACAAATGCTATTGGAGTTGCAGTTGGCGTAGTTCTGAGTCAAGAAAAAAGATCGATAGCATATTTCAGTGAGAAATTGAATGAAGCAAAGAAGAAGTATTCTTCTTACGATAAAGAGTTTTACACTATTGTACAAGCCTTGAAGAAATGGTATTACTGACAAAAGGATTCATATTGTATTCGGACAATCATGCCTTACAGTTCATCAACAACCAGCTGAAACTGAACCAAAAAAATGCCAAGTGGGTAGAATTTTTTCAAATCTTTACTTTTGTGATAAAACACAAGAGTGGTAAGTCAAATAAATTCGTTGATGCATTGAGCAGGGTAAGTTTTATTGTGCAAGAATTAAAAGTGGGTGTTGTAGGATTTGAGGAAATGATTGAAATGTACAAAGATGATGCAGATTTCAAGGATATCTATGCAACAGTTCAGAATCCAATAGTTCATAATAGAAGTCAGTGGTTAGATTATTTCATTAAAGGAGGATTATTGTTTAAAAGCAACAAGTTCTGTATTCCCAAATGTTCTATGAGGGAAAACATAATAAAGGAGAAACATATTGGAGGATTATCTGGTCACTTTGGACAAGATAAAACCTTTGCTCAGATTAATGCTTTTTACTATTGGCCAAAAATGTAGAATGATGTTAGGAAATTTGTTGAGAAGTGTAGGATATGTCATCATGCTAAAGAAAGGAGCCAGAATACAGGATTGTATCATCCATTGCCAATACCAGACCGACTGTGGGATGCAGTTAGCATGGATTTTGTTTTAGGATTACCAAAAACCTAAAGAGGGAATGATTCCATTTATGTTGTAGTAGATAGATTTTCCAAGATGGCACATTTCATTGCTTGTAAGAAGATTAGTGATGCAACACATATAACTAATCTATTTTTTTAGCGATTGTAAGATTACATGGATTGCCTGTAAGTATTGTGTCTGATAGAGATACAAAGTTTGTAGGGCATTTTTGGAGAACTCTTTGGAAGAAACTGGGAGCTAACCTCAGTTTTAGTTTAGCATACCATTTTCAAACAAATGGACAGACCGAAGTAGTAAACAGGAGCTTGGGAAACATATTGAGAAGTTTAGTGTATCAAAATCCTAAGCAGAGGGATTTAGCACTAGCTTAGGCTGAATTTTCTTATAATGATACTCCAAACCAAAGTACTAGCATGAGTCCATTTCATATTGTTTTTGGAATGAATCCAAGAGGTGTGTATGAGATCAGAAATTTGGGTAAACAAGAGACAAGAAGTGCAAAAGCTGAAGAGTTTTCATAGCAAATGCAAAGACCATAAGAAGATGTCAAAGGCAGATTGCAGGAAAGCAACGAAAAATACAAACAGAAGGTAGATATGAAAAGAAGAGAGAAAGAATTCCAAGTGGGAGATTTAGTGATGGTGTATTTGAGAAATTAAAGATTTCCTGCTACGACTTACAATAAACTGAAAATGAAAAAGACAAGACCATGTAGAATTGTAAGGAAGTTTTCAGCTGATGCATATGAAATTGAGTTGCCATAAGGGATTGGAATATCACCTATCTTCAATGTTGCAGATTTGTATCCATACAAAGAGGCAGAGACAGAGCTACATGAGGAAACTATAGGAGATGAAGTTCAAACTGTGAAATGGGAAGAACAAATGCCAAAGATAGCTAAGAAATAAGTGGAATTTTTTTGGAAAAAAGAGTATCTAAAACAACCAGAAGACAGACTTATTTCCAATATCTAGTCAAATGGAAAGGACAGTCAGTGGAGGATGCTAGCTGGTTGAAAATAGTAGAATTGCAGAAGTATGGAGTAAGTCCTGAAAGTTTGAAGGACGATTTTTTTCTTCCCTGGGAGTCTGATGCAGGAGCATCCAGACTTACCCAGCAATGTGAAAGTTTGTTCACATGTTGTGGCTAAACAAGTTGAATTTCATTGATCTGATTGGTCAAAAGCCAGTTTTACTGAGAGGGTTGGATCTCTCAAGAAATGAGTTGTATTTCATTATTGTAATAGTTAGAAATTGTCTTATTTTAGGCTCAAAGATGAGTTGTTAGCATAGGTGTGTGGTACAGCTAGAAATTAGAGATTTCCTCTTATATTGATTAAAAATAGAGATTGAGTTGTTAAGCACAAATAGAGTAATCTTCGATTGACAAAAGGAAGGAAAAAATGTAATGAAGGGAGAGAGGATTGAGTGGGGCGAGAGAAAGAATTAGTGTGTGCGGATTCCGTTGAAATAGAGGTCTTTTTAAGTGTTGTAATCGGGCCAAGGCCGAGACTCAGTAACTTTTGTTATTGTGAATAAATGATGTGTGTGTATGATTAGTTATCAAGCCTACGAAATTCCTTGTTTTGATTTTGTTCTTTGTATTTGGGACAGAGTTGATTATCCCTTTGCTTGTTTATGTTTCATGGTATAAATCGCTGGATTAATAGAAGACAGAGGCCTTTATATAAATAACAATGGTTTTTTCCGCTTTAAATCCCAGCCGTTGGATCACCAATATCGGATCAACGAAGTTATTTGACATGGTTTTAGTCTTGCAGGCGAAAATCCAAGTTACACTAAGAATTAGCGCCAAACACTTAGCGAATCCGAAATCTGGACTTGAAATATTATAGACAGAGGCTTTTAACTTTATTAGGTCCGTGGATCTCAATCGCATCGCAAGTTTGTTTAGGAGGAAGGTGGATCCCAAGTCTTCACGAGTTGCGATTAGAGATTCCCGAAATATTGGATCGCAATATCGGAGTGGTGTATGGTAAAGGCCCCCACCCTTGAAACCTTGCGACATGCGACTACCGATATATTATGTTGGAGCATTTGAGTGGGAGTGGTAAGGCCTTAAGCCAGGGGAAGCAGTGATTGCCAATAGTGATCGGTGCAATAAATCGCAGCGGGACTATTGAAAAGGGAGAGCATTACGTCGACGACTTGCGATTTAATCTGGACCGTTGGTTCATTTAGATCGTGATCTCCGGTGAATCGCGAACCTTTCTATTTATAAAGGGGAAAAGCGTTGTTTTGGCCTTGTTCCAAAGGAATTTCAATTCTAAAGGAAAAAGGCAGAAAGGTAAAGAAAGGGTGAAATGCAGGGTGATTGTTGGGGTTTCTTAAGCCATTGTTTCCGCCTGCGTCATCTTTTGACTCACAAAAATTCTTTTGACTTTATACATGATGGCCAAATGAGTCTTATACATATTACAATGACTCAATTGATTTCATTGACTCAATATAAACCTAGAAGCACTCAATGGGTGCTTGAACTAAAAATAAAATAATCTTGGGTATGAAACCCATGCTACAAAATAATAATAATAATAAAATATCCTCTTCTCTTTTCATAAAATCATGATTACATTAGAAATTATGAAGACCAAACCTAATTACACTTTTCAACACTCCCTCTTAACTAGGGAGGTATTCATAATCCATACAAGGTACTTAGACTTTCTCATACTAAAGAATTCTCATAAGAAGATTCAGATTGGTAAGCCATCTCGTAAGCTATTTACCCAGCTTATACTAGTGCATTGCATCATACCAACTAGAATTTTCACATAGCAAGGCCTTGACTAACATCTCTATCTCTCCACAAGATTACAACACAATGTTGGCGAGACAATGATTGATAGACACCATCATCAATGTCTCTTAATGCACATACCCCATCCAGATGTTCACAAGGTATGTCTTTTTAGGACCATTCTCGTCTTGGAATAACACATCCTCAAGGAATTTCCTCTTTGACTACTCTTTCCTATTGGATGCCCTACCACATCCTCAAAGAGTATCGGAATCAATCTCAGATGCTTACCTAATCCTCCATTCTTTCTTCATAACATGAAGACAAGAATGATGTGTCTATCTCTCCCTCTCAACTAGGGAGGATATACGCATTCCTATAAAAGGAATATACCCAAGTTCCTTCTTACCTAGGAACTTGCCCAAGCTCCCTCTTAACTAGGGACTTGTCTCCAACATTAGCCATCAACTCTTTGGTGGAGATCATGGTACTATTAGCTGCTAGTAGGGCTCCTCCTTTTGATGTCATGAACTTCAACTTCATCATCATGGAGCCTTCATCTTCTAGATCTTCATTGTAGGGCATCAACCATCTTCTCCATCATTTTCCTTCAACGAACCATAGTGTTGATCAATAGTCATGTCATCCTTCTCTTCATCAGAAAGTGATCTTCTAGTCCACATCTAGTTATCCTTCATACAACAACCTCTTCCAAGTCATGTTTCTTTCAGGATCTTCCATCTGATCTCATGAGTACTAGTTGTAGGTGACTTATACAACCCTCTTTCGGTAGCCTTGTGTTAACCCAACCAGATGTTATCAAAAATAAAAATGAACATCAAATCAAAGTTACCTTTTTTTATGATGGCCTTTCGTCACGAAATCAACTTCTTGCAACATCAACATCCTGCACATGTGTGAATCCATCTCCAAGACATTCATTACCAAGATTCTTCTTTTGTAGTGTACATATCACGGTCTTCATACTTTTTTCTTCCATGGATATGTCTTAGCTAATTCTTCTAGTTATCAGATGTTGATCACTTATCTTATCTTGCGTGACTATAATTTCACAAACTCTTCTTCCTTTCTTCACATATTTCTTTCCTCGAGATCTTCTTTACATGATTCTTTCAACATAGGAACCATCATTGTTAACCACCCCATATTCCATATGAGGTCATATTATGTTGATTTCATCTTATCAATACATAGAAAAGTTCAAGGCACGTTGTCTACATGTCTTCATGCATTATTCTAATAGAAGAGTATTATGCTCATGAGATAGAGCATTCAACCATTCTTTCTGCAACTATACGATGACATGACGTTATCTATCAAATATACGCATACCTCTTCCTCCTTTTGGTCATTTAGACTACCTTCTAGCAGCTTCCTTTCCTTGCTTGAAGACGAAAGTACTTCAACCCACTTGTCATGTTGCACATCTTTGTCATCATATTGTCATCCTTTTGACCTGTAGATACCACATAAGATGGAATGTGGAGTCCAGACCATCCGCGAGACACTTGCCTCTTCTAACAAAGATTCGAATGGAGGATCTTAATGATCCTCATTCTGCAAATGCTCCTTTCTAATGATGATGATGTATGATGATCTCCTTATCTTCTATCTTACTAGATGAATTTCTCCAACCATATAGATTTCTACTTTGGTTTTCCTTCTATGATTCTAATGATGATGCCATGAGCTACTTCCTTTCTATCATGTGAGATGACTGCTTCAACCATATAGACTTCTACTTTGACTGGCCTTCCATGTCATTATGATGATGTCATTTGTATCTCAGCTATAATGCATCCTAACATTCTTGTGATACTTTCCATTCTCTTCTATAATAGAAAATAACTAAGTGAAGGAGGTTATCTTAGTTATAGTAGAGACCTTTCACTTCCTCCTTTGATTTCTTTTGTTTTGATTCTTCCACTTCTTCGGTAACATGAGCTTCATTTCTTTCCTTTCTCTTCTTGTTTTCCTTCTTGAGTTTGGGACAATTCTTTTTAAAGTGACCATATTACTTACACTCATAGCATTGTATCTTTGACATATCGATCTTCTTCTTTTTCCGAGGATCAAACTTTCCTTTTCTCCTGGCCATGGCAGCATATGCATGAACTTGTTCATTTGATCCAACATCGCTCTTTGCCTTCAACCTAGTTTCTTCAAACTTACATAATGACCAAATTTCACTGAATGGAGTGGCTTCCTTCTTTCCATATATACTTGATACAAAGTTTCCCCATTCATCAGGTGGTGCATTGAGCACAATGGTGGTCATTTATTTATCAGACATGATTTCTCCTAATATCTTATTTGAGATACCCTCATAAGGTATGAGGCCACCCTTTTATCCTTAGATACCTTCATTTTGTATAATTCAATTCTCAATGATATAACTTCTCTTGTAGTGCTAACAGAAAACAATTCTACCAACTTTTCATAGATATCTTTCGATTTCTCAAACTTTGCTACATAAGGGATTAGGGAATCCTTGATTGATTCTAAGGATTATTTGATCCCTTATTTCCCCTTCCATATATTTTGATAGTGCTTGATATTTTTCTTGAGATGGTTTGGAGATTGAACCCTCAACATATTCAATAACTTCGTTCTCTATGAGGGTCAAATCTATCCTCTTTTTCCATGCAAGAAAATTTGATGACTGAACTTGTTGCTCTCCTTGCAGAATGAAGTCATGTTGTTTCTAAATCCAAACATAAATATAAATATAAAGATACTTACTTGTCAAGTGAATATGCTCCTAGATGATGATATCTTCAACTTGATGCCTTCTTGATGATGTTGATGTTTGATATGTAATCTTTGCTTCAATGTAGGAAGATCACCTTGATTTCTTTGATGATGATGGCAATGCTTCTTCTTGCTTCCTTTGAATGTAGAAATGTAGAATATTGAGACTTCAAGATGCTTCAAATGTGTAATCCTTCTTTCTTTGAGTGGGGGTATGCTCCTTGAGGTTTTATTCTCCTTGTGATGGTGTGATTTTTAAGATAAGTACTCCTCCTTGGTGATTATTAGTCCTCCTTAATGATTTCATTGTGCTCATCCCTTATGTATCCTTATTTAATGATGTGATCTTCAGGTTGTATCTTCTTGTTGTTGTAGTCATCTTAGCTCTGATACCATGTTGAGAAATCTCGAGGTAGATAGAATAGGTGATTTCTCTCACTTTGATAATTTCTTGTGATGTTCTTTTACTGAACTTGATGTACTTGTAGTTAGTTCTTCTTTACATGATTATTATTGTGTGCTTTAATCATCAACTAGCTACCAAACAATAAAGAACAATGAAACAAGTGGACACAAAATGTAGGATGCTAGCCAGGGCTAAAATCTCTCCTCTTGAGAGGAAAACCCACAAGAATTTTTTTCTTCTTGTAGAATGTTCAGATGACGAATTCCAAGACCTATGACCCTTGACAAAGACCCCTCCAAGACCAAGTCACCCTTCCTTCTTGAAGAACTTTCCTTACACAACTTACAGCAATAACTTCGACCCCAACAACGTTTCCAACAACTTCGACCCCACAACTTCTCTAATGGTTTTAGAGTGAAACTCGGCCTTATTGCAACAACCCTAGATTGGCATGTATGAGTATAAGATGGTGAAACATATCCTTTTCTTCTTTCACTTGGGTAGTTACTTCCTTTGGAACTCGGTCTGCAAGATGTGTTGAAATATGTGTAACTAGGTTTAGTCCTCATAAATATGAAATGTATTTTGAGTCTTGTATATTGTAAAATGAAAGAAAAATTATTATTTTTATTTTTGTAGAACGGGTTTCATGCTCATGGTCATTTTATTTAGAGTTCAAGCACCCACTGGGTGCTTCTAGGGTATGTCCTAGGGTCAAGAAGTCTAAAGATTCATTGCCATATGAAGAAGACCCCATCGAGCACATTGTAACTTGTAAAACGAACTATTTTTATAATTAAAACTGTCAAAATACCCTCCAAGACCAAGTTGGCCTAGCAACTAAGATGTTAGCCTCAATCAGGGCATTTCATCCTGGAAGCCTATATATAGGAGGGAACTCGACCTCCTATGCACATCATTCATTCTCTCATGATTCAATCAAATGAAGAAGAAGGCTAGTGAATAAGGAAGAAGGATGGAGGACAAGTGTTTGGGTTATTTCACTCTATTTTCACACATGTGAAGGAAGGAGACTAGGGTCTTGTTGTTGCAAAATCAAACTTGGTAAATTGCAGAAAGAAGGTCGAAGGAGGCCTATTAGGTCATCCTCAAGCCCTAGAAGAAGTAGAAACTTAAGCGAAGGTCAAAGGAAGCCTTGGAAGCCCTAAATTTGCTCACACTTGTGGAGGAAACAGTTATTGTAGGGGCAGAAAATTTCAGACCCACAGTAGAAGCTGAAATTTTATAGCTAGGGGTTGAAGTTGTGCAACTAGAAGAGATTTAACTGGGTTTGACTTGGACAAAGGAAGCACATCATCAATAAGGTAAGACTTGGCTTGGAAGGGTATTGGTCTTGGTCTAGAGGTATTGGAATTCATGATTTGAAGATTCTATACGAAGAGAAGAGATTTGTGGGTTTTCCTCTCAAGTGGAAAGGTTTTGGCCCTAGCTTGCAGCCTATATCCTATGTTCCTATGAATTGTTGATCTTCTTGTTTTGGTAGTTGTTTGATGATAAGAATAAAATAATAACAAGAGAAGAAGCTAATAAGTAAGAAAAGTAAAAATACATCACAAGCAATTATCAAGTTTAAGGGAAATCGTCCTCATTGTAGCCCTCTATATTTCTCAACATGGTATCAAAGCCAAGGTTGGGAAAAACCATAATGAAGATCACTACATCCTTGAAGAAGTGTTATGTGACAACAAGCCATCTTAGAAAAGGTATCAAGGCATTGTGGAATATCCTATTATACATCAAGAATAATATGACCAGGACTTGTACAAAGGACGAAGGGTTATTCTCAGCACTTACAGGCACATTTGAAGATGAGAATATTTGGGTATCAACAGTGGAGCATCAATACATATGAAAGGTGAACACAAGAAATTAAAGACCTTATCAAGAGGAAAATATTCCTACTACGTTGAACTTGGAGACAACAAGAGTTATCATGTAAGAGGAATTGGATCAACTTCACTAGAGCTAGAGAATGGAGGAAATATTTATCTCAACAACATCCTATTTGTTCTAGGTGTTGAGGAATCAAGAGCATTAGGTGTAGTGTGATTCTTCTTGACTTGATAACAATTTGTGGAGTCTTTTTACTTTTCTTATTATCTTAATACTCTTCTTCTTATTATTAATGCATGTGTGTGTACTTTATCAAACTACTATCAAAACATAAGAACAAAAACACAAGATCTTAGCTCTCTGCCAGGGCCAAAACATCTCTTCTCTTGAGAGGAAAACCCTTTAGTAATTTTCTCTTATTCAAGATTCTTATTGATCAAGGCCAAACCCTAGACCCCTAAAAATAATATCCTCCAAGCACAAGTCCATTCCTTTCTCTTTTCTACACTTTGTTCCCCATCACTTCCTTCTTTCGGCACTTCGTTCCCTGACACTTTGTCCTGCTCCTTCTGGCACTTCGTTCTTCTTTCAACTGTTGGTAAACCTTCTTGCACTTGTTCTAGAAGAGGTACCTTTGATGAGACTCGTTCCTTATGATGATCCCCTTCTTCTCTTCACCAACCAACGAACTTGTATGACTGTAATGGGAGGGTTGTTATGACAGTAGAGACAACCTCTTTACCTTCACACGTATGATTGTTTTCGTTGTGATGTTGACCTCTTCCTTCTTCACTTGAGAGAGTTCCTTCTACGCTTGAGTGAGGGCCCTTATAGACCTACTTAGATTTCCCAACCAACTAAGTTATGTGAATGTGATGATAGTACTATAATGACCATAGGAAGAGGCTGTTTCTCGCACATGTGACTATTTTCTACCCTAGAAAATAGTCCTCTTAACTTCGGCCTAGACTTCACCTTGTACGATGCACTAGAGGCTCCCTTTCTTGTCACTTGATCATCCTTTACTCATACCTTTTCTTTGCTGATTCCAGAGGTGGATTACTTGAAGTTATAGTGGAGTGGACAACCTCTATATATAGAGGATTGTCCCTCCTTTTAGGCCGACTTGAAGACTCTTTGTAGGCCGACTTGCTTTCTTTGCTTCGGATGGCTTCTTTGGTGGTGTTTTTGCTTCGGAGGAGACTTGACTTTGCTTGGAGCGATATTCTTTCTCTTATACATATATTTACATGGTGTAACATGCCCTTAAGGTCTTCAACATTTTCTTTTGACTATGACTCACCTATAGCACTTTAACATGTGCTAGACCTATTTCAATGAGCAAGAAACTCATTGACATATATTATAAAAATAATATTTCTTTTCTTGAATAAATAAAAATATCAAAAGTACATTTATGAAGACTGAACCTAGTTACATTTCCTTCAACACCAGGATTGTAAAAGAATCTACTTTTTATTTCATGTTTGGAAGATAAGGGAGATAGAGTCACTTTTATAGATGGAAAGGTTGTAGTATGGGATAAAATCTCTAGCATTGAAAATGCAAAGATCATTGGGATTTGTGAAGGAAGACTCTACAAACTGTTAACTCCCCTCTCTCAAGCTTTGGTCCACATTAAAGTAAATCCATGTGAACTTTGGCATAGAAGGTTTGTTCACCTTCACTACAAAATCTTACCAACTCTAAATTCAATGGTTAATGGCATCCCTGAACTAAAGGATTATCATGAAGGAGTATGCAATGGATGTGCATTATTAAAAATGTTAAAGAGTACATTTGGAAGCAATGTTTCAAGGTAAAAAGAAATCATGGATCTCATTCATTCTGATGTTTGTGGTCCTATGTCTACTAAGTCTCTTGGAGGTGATCTATATTATGTAACATTCATTGATGACCACTCAAGGAAAACTTGGATCTATTTACTGAGGTCCAAGGATGAATTATTTGGTAAATTTAAAAAATTTAAAGCTAAAGTAGAGAACCTTACAGAAAGGAGAATAAAGATACTAAGATCCGACAATGGAGGAGAATACACTTCAAAGGAACTCATAGCTTTCTATAAGGAGGCTAGGATTAAGAGGAAGCTGATAGTCCCATATAATCTTGAACAAAATGGAGTTGTTGAACGAAAGAATCAATCAATTAAAGAAAGTGATAGAGCCACGTTACATGATCAAGACTTGACAAAATTTCTATGGGGTGAAGCAACAAAGACTATTGTATATGTTCAAAATCAAAGTCCTCACAGATCACTAGACAACATGACTCCTGAAGAAGCATTCACTGGGAAGAAACCAAGTGTGGACCATCTCTGAATATTTGGTTGTCCTGTCTATACTCACATTCCGAAAGATAAGAGAAAGAAGTTGGATCCTACAAAAATGAAGGGAATATTTGTTGGCTATAGTAATACTTCAAAAGCATATAGGATCGACATAAAAGAAGGATACCAAATAGAAGTAAGTCAAGATGTGATCTTTGATGAAAGTATTGCATTCAAGAAATCAAAGGATCTCCCGATTGACTTTGATGATGAAGAACCTCCAGTGTTTGAAGAAGAGTGCATAAGGGAGGAAGAAGATACAAATCATGAAGAGATAGGTCCCAGTGAACCTGTGCAACGATTCATCATCCCTCAAAATAGAAAGATAACTAATTGGTTAAATTCTACTCTCCTAGATGTCGACGGAAATGGAGTTGCGAAAGGCACATTCAGGAAAAGTAAGACGCCTAAAAGATATTTAGATTTTCAGCCTATATGATGGAGTTAATAGAAGCAGACCCATCATCCTTTGAAGAGGTTGTCGAACATCAAGAATGGAAAAATGCCATGAATGAAGAATATCAATTAATAATAACAAATGGAGTTTGGGAGATCATACCTAGGCCTAAAGAAAAATTTGTGGTGACTTCCAAGTGGCTCTACAAGATTAAATATGCAGTTGATGGAAGTATAGATAAATATAAGGCAATATTTGTGGCTACGGGCTTCTCCCAATAGGAAGGCATCAATTACGAAGATACATTTGCACCTACAACAAGGTATGCAACTATACGTTCGTTGGTCTCTTTGGTAGCATCAATGGGATGGAATATCCCTCAAATGGATGTCAAGGAAACATTACTAAATGGTATTATTGATGAAGAAGTCTATATAGAACAACCCTTGGGATTTAAAGTAAAATATAGAGAGATTTATGTTTACAGATTGAAGAAGGCATTGTATGGCCTCAAGTAAGCACCAAGGGCATGGTATGCAAGGATGGATGCATACCTACAAAGATTGGGCTTCTTGAAGAGTTTTGTTGTTCCAAATATCTACATCAAGGTTATGAAGGATGAACCCGTAATCATTCTTCTATATGTGGATGATGTTGAAGGTCGTATTGAAGAGTGCAAGAAGCAACTGGCAACAGAATTTGATATGAAGGATCTAGGGCTAATGCACTATTATTTTGGGTTGGAAGTTTGGCAAGGACCTGATGAGATTTATCTAAGTCAAGGAAAGTATGTGATTAAGATGTTGAAAAGGTTTGACATGATAGATTGCAAACCTATGAAAACCCTTATGATCACAAACTTGAAAAGGCTAAGAAGTTATGAATCAAGCCCAATGGATCTGAAAAAGTATAGACAATTGATTGGCTCACTGATGTATTTGGTAAATACTCGACCAGACATTTGTTTTGCAGTGAATATTCTCAGTTAGTTTTAGGTTGAGCCCAAGCATGATCATTGGATAACAACCAAGCATATACTGAGATATCTGCAAGGAACAATCCACTGTTGCCTGAAGTATGATAAGAGGAATGTTGTCCACTTGATTAATGGATATACAGATTCTAACTGGGGAGGTAGTGAGATGGATGGCAGAAGCACTACTGGAGGATGTTTTAGTTTGGGATCCCCCATGATATCCTGGACGAGTAGAAAGAAAGTATTGATTGCTTTGAGTAGTGTTGAAGCTTAATATATTGCAGCCTATGAAGTAAGCAGAGATGTTTTTTGGTTGAGGAAGTTGTTGTCCGACCTTTTTGAAGGACCAATGGACCCTATGGTGATACATTGTGACAACACTAGCTATATAAGGTTGTTTGAAGACCCATTGTTTCATGAAAAGACAAAGCACATAAATAACAAGTATCACTACATTTGAAAGTTGGTAAAGAATGGAAAGTTGTAGCTACGATATATCTCCACTAATGAACAGGTAGTTGACATCTTGACAAAATCTCTTCCTAATAAGAAGCTTGTGTATTTGAGAGACAAGCTTGGGCTAGTTGATATATCCTCCCTAGTTGAGAGGGAGAGATAGACACATCATTCTTTTCTTCACTTCGTAAAAAAGGAATGGAGGATTGGGTAAGCATCTGGCATCTGATACTCTTTGAGGATGAGGTAGGGCATCCAAGATAATAGTAATCGAAGAGGAAACTCATTGAGGATTGTTATTCCAAGAAAGGAATTGTCCTAAAAGGACATATCCTGTGAAAACCTGGGTGGGGTATGTGCCTTGAGAGACAATGATGATGGTGTCTATTGGTCACTGGTCCCGCCAACATTGTGCTCTAATCTTGTGGAGAGATAGAGTTGTTAGTCAAGGCCTTGCTATGTGACAATGCTAGTTGGTATGATGCAAAGAGATGGCTTACCAATCCGACTCTTCTTATGAGATCTCTTACATTTGAGAATGTCCATGTACCATTTATGAATACCTCCCTAGTTAAGAGGGAGTGTTCATGAAATAATCAGTCTTCATAAATATGAAATGTACTTGAGTCTTGTATATTGTAAAATGAAAGAAAATTATTATTGTTATTTTTTTGGCATGGATTTCATGCTCAAGGTCATTTTATTTAGAGGTAAAACACCCATTTATGCTTCATTGAACTTGATGAGTGTCTTTGGTGAGGTTTAAGTTCTTCTTATATATATATATATACTTCACAAGGTGGTCAAATAGCCCTTCATGAGGCTGACTTGTTCTTTGATGTACGCCGACTTCTCTTCATGAAGGCTAGACTAACTTGTCTTGGGGGGGTCTTTTGATTCACAATTTTTTTTTACTTTATACATGATGCCCAAATGGG
>APFE030310757.1:0-15354 GCA_000404065.3 Pinus taeda
TTAAAAAGCTTCTTCTCAGAGCTCATAGAAGTTGGCTTAAGCCCCTAGCAGACTTGTGCCAGCTGACCAAGTGACACCTGCGGCAAGAGCTAGTACTTATGCATACATCACCGTCGCTTCCAAGTTTGTTACGAACTACCAGGTTGATAAAATTAAAGAAGGGAGTCCTGGGAGTTGCAACATTATTGTTGCAATACCGGGGCCCACCAGGTAGATAGATAGAGGCTCTGCAATTGTGTACGCAGAGGCCCGGTAGAGTCTGCAGTTGTGTGCGCAGACCCCTGTAGCTGAGTGTTCAGGGCAGATCTGGTTGTACTGGGAAAGAGATCAATAAAGATAAGAATTTCTGAATCATTGTGTTTTTTATTTTGAATCTATCTGTTGTTTATGTTATGAATTTATGCATATTTATGATTGCACATGCTATCATAAAATATGACCCTAATAGGTTGCTAATAATGTAGAATCTGAGTAACTCTTTCAAACCAATATTTGGTTGAGGCTTAGCCTCCTCAACGTGAGAGGGCTCTCTCAATAGGTTTAAGATTTTTGATTAATGATTATATTGCTAACTCTAGGAACAAAATGGACAAATGTATAACTGGTTCACTGGTTGAATCAAATATTAGCAAACATCTATTGGGTTATGGAGTGAAGATAGTCTTCAACAAAACAACATGATCAACAAAAAATGTAAGTCAAGGCACTTAGATTTTAGTTCTATAAATAAAATAGTAACATAGTGAAAACATAGGGTGACTTGACACTTATCTAAGACCATGACTAAGAACAGTGTAAACCCTTATTTTGGTGATAACAACGTGCACTCAGTACGATTGTTAAATGTTTGCTTAAAGACCATAAGAAGTAGTATAGATCTATAATAAACTCATAATAATAAGAGCACGTTGCTGTGGATTTACGTGGAAGCCCCATAGTCGTACATAGTAGCGCAAGGGCACAGATCAATTCATGACCCCATCCAAACCACATCAAACATACCAAGTGTGTGGAAACCTAGTTCTAGAACCCTCCCCTGCTACCTTGGGTGAGACTTCATTTTGTGCTCTATCGACTTTTCCCGAAAGGGCTAGTAGCGCAGGATTTTTTCGGCTAATAACTCTTCCAAACCTGGGTCGGGCCCCAATAAGCCAACAAATCGTTCCTTTGCCAAGACTGGGATCTTCCAAAGTGATGTCTGATGTCACAACACTTGAACCCTATGAAGAAAGAGATTGAATATTGGTTGGATCAGAAACTGTACAAGTTTGTTGTATAGGAGAACAAAAATCCGTAGATATCTGAGGAAAGGTGGCCAGATTGCTACATATACACAGAAATCCATGAGATCTTCTTCGCAACCTTCTCGTTGGACATGTACGAGTGGATCGCGAGGCTAGCTAACAGCATGTGAAGGTGCAGGCTTCATCAAACAATAGTGTGGACTCCCGAGTTGGTGTGCCGGCTAGAGGCGTCTGAAGATAAAATCGTACGGGTAGTAGATCATTGCCTAGACCGAATAATAGGAGGATTTATCACCAAATTCATGATAGACACAACTGTGATTTACAGTGAAGCAGAAAGGCAATTTCTCCAAGGACCGTAGGGTAAGTACATCAAATCGTTGAATACTTGGATTAAAATTTTGTTGTATTAAAAGTAGGTTATGCGCATCCATTGATGTCTACGGTAACGAGGAGTGGAAGAGGCTATCGAGGGACCGAAAGATTAGAAAAGAGTCCTCTGATTTCAATTTCATGAGAAAGTAAGGAGGAGCTCACATGGTTCTCTCCTAGAAGCGTATTCCAGTTGATCAAGAAGTGCATTCCACTATTACTACCTCCATCCACACCCCCACCAACTTCACCTACATCAACACCATCTTCACCCACCTCACCTACACCACCACCGAAGGTTGGAATGGTGAGTACAATCAAGTTTCCTATATTTAGAGGCATAGGGAATGAGGAACCAAACCAATTATGGTTCATGGTAAAGGAAGTATGGGAAGCCCAAGGCATTATGGATGATAACATCAGAAAGGCTATTATGGTGAGCATGCTGCAGGATTGCACGTTGACGTGGTATATAAAGTACTCTAGTAATCACGCGAATGTAGGAATAGTGGCAATCCTAGATGCATTGAACAAAGTATTTAGCTGGCCAAAATCAGAGACGTAGTCAATCATCAAGTTCAAGGAGATAATGATGTTACCTGGTGAAACCCCGTGGGACCTGGATCAGAGATTTAAGATTACAATCCCTGAGGCTAACATGACGTTGACGGATGCGCAACACTATGTGTGGTTTGTGGCATATTTGACACCACATTTGAGGACAACACTATCATAGCAAAAGATCTCAACCCAAGCTAAAGCATTAGAGATAGCAATGAGGTTGCATGAAACCCCAATACAACATCTAGGGTTGGGATTTCAGAAAATCCACGCACAACTACAAAACCTATGCCTAGAGATGCAAAGTTTGAAATAGGATAAGGCGCCCTGATCAAAGGCGCACACAGAGGTGTGGTGCATGATAAGGATCATTGTTCGATATTCACGAACTATTTGGTAGGGGGACCAATGCCATTGTGACCAAAGGCACAAGTGGGGCCATGCACATTGCTCGCACTCTGGCGCGTGATCTGCCAGGTGGGAGGAAAGCACACCACAAAATTGTCATCTATTACATAAACTTATACAACCCCCTCAGTAGTTATTTTGAAATTTTTGTAGATCGATGGGCCATGATGAAAAAAATTGTTGAAGTTATGAATTGATGATGGATCAGACACCTATTTACAGGATGCAGACTGAAGCGCAAGGATAGGATTTGGCTACAGCAATAGCACGGGGCAGATTCTAGGGACGCGGATGGGGATGAGGAGGAATGGGACCCAGACGAGGCCGAGGACAATTAATCTGCTACAATGTTGGATGACCTGGGCACTATGTGTGTGATTGCATGAATCGAATGAGAACATGTTTCCCGTACTATTACCAATTTGATCACAGTAGACTGCCCCACACTAATTGCACAGATGCAGAAAAAGGGGTGCTTTAGGCTACTCCCACTCAAAATGTCTGAATGATGAAGGTTGAACTGTGTGAGGATAATCCTAATGTGAACATCATGCTCAGAAGTGGTGTAAATATAGGAGAAGATAAGGGGAAGAAACTTAAGGAGGATGCATGGGTTCGTAAGGCCCCCACAAAGCAACCTGAATTTGATTTGGAGCATGCAAAGGAAACATTTATGGAAGCTAGGAAGCGCTTCGTGGAGGTTTTCACTTTTGGTAGCAAGGATCAAGTTGAGCCGGAGATGGATACTTCTATGCTAACTATCTTTTAAGATACATGCATGGAGCTACCATGGGACACTAAAGTAATGAAGGGATTGCAAGAGTTGATAACTAGGTGCGTAGGGTCAGGCAAACCATGCATCGTCCGAAAACTAGGCAAACATGCTTTGCGCACCGAGCGGGAAATGTAGTTGATTGCCCAGATTGGGGAGCATGAGATGGATCAGCTCATTCTGGATTTGCGATCAGATGTTAATGTCCTACTTAAACGACCCTGGGAGCGCATCTGTAGGCCCGCACTACAATGGTGTCTTATCCAATTACAGATGGTAAACCAACAAAGGATCCTACCTATGGGGAGACTGTAAGGAGTTACACTGGAAACCGAAGGTGCAAGCAGACAGACCAATTTTGAGGTAATAGAAATTGTGGATGATAGTAATCCTTACCCTGCATTATTAACGATAGATTGGGCCATGGACATGAATGGGGTCATCAACCTAAAGAGACGAAAAATAATATTTGAGAAAAAGTCTCTCCGCATAGTGGTCCCACTAGACCTAGCTAAAGGGGTGTGCTACACTGAGCCTTTGCGCAATGAGGACAGTGAAGATGAATTGGACTGCATCTACTAGATCATAGCACAGGATTAGGACCGGGTGAACTCGACAGCAGGCAGGAGAATCTCATGGGAAAATGACAGTTCCTGCACATCAGACCTAGATGAAGAGATCGAGTGATGACATAACCGATTGCACGAGGTCAGAATGATAAATTGTAATATGATGGTTAGATCACTACGCTGCATAACAATATAAGCAAGGGAGTTACCAATTCATGCAATGCACATGGAGAAATTAGTAGATCACTTCGAAATCTCAATTCTCAAGCAAAAACAGTAGGGTGCGGAAGTGGAGGCACTGTGCGAAATAACTGCACAAGGGTGAAGGACATGCCAATAGACTAAGAGAACGTGGCACAAACGTAGAAGGAAGGTGCACGTATGCATTGGAGGAAAAAGCAGGGGGAGCATCTGTTCGTAGTGTAGGATACAGGTGTATATGGTGCACGCACTGAGCCAGCTAAGAATCAAGAATCCAAATTCGTGACAATGATGCATTCTGCCAGCTGATCGCAACAAAGCCACTACGAAAGCCAGGGTGAGCAGAAATAACATCCATATGATAAGATGACCTAATAATAATCTATGGATACCAGGGGTTCGGTGGGCCTATAAACTCAACAGAAAAAGGAGGGGAATGAAGGTGATGGAAGTAACTACTTAGACCATAAAATCTACAGTTCATGAGGTCCTAGGTAAAGAAATTTGGTGGTTTCAGGAAGCCATTTAGCAAGGTAGTAGCAGGCTTCAAGAATCGAGGAAGAATGGACATGAATAAAGAGGAAAAGCATGATGTTGGATGAAGATATCAGCAAAATAAAAGCCAGCGTCGCACAAGCAGGTAGCGTGAATCTGCAAATAAGGGAACTAGGCCAGGTTAGGTCTAGCTTGGTACTAAAACAAGCTGTGACCCTACTATCATGGTTGTGACCACACCAACTAAGGACTGTACCATATACAGCAGCGCCGATGGGATAGTGGATATGAAGGCACCCAAAAGGTGCCCACAGCTTGGGCTAGTAGGGAAGTGGAAATCTCACACCTAAGGTGAGACCACCGACTAGCTATAAAAAGCACAGTCTCAATGCCCCCAGCAGTTGAAAGGAGGCACGAGACTATAAACAAATCTACAGGAGGCTTGCACAGTAAGAGGGTTCCATGTAGGGCCAATCAGCCAGCAAGATTCAGTCACACCAAACGGGTTGCACTTCCACATCAACAGGCTTGGAAGTGATCATTGCCATCACTACTCATGATAAGAAGCTCGAGTTACGGTAGAGAGGAGCAGGTGGAAGGTCATTAAGGCTAGAGCCACAAGCTAGATACGAAAAGATATGTCACCTAGAAAATATTAATGAATTGAAAAAGTAGGGAAGGGTTCCATTCAAATTTACGCATTCATCTAAAAAGCCTTGGACAACACAGGTATATTTGATATTTGAGCTGATACAGAACACTGAACATCCAACTACTAGGCCTCCAATGAGTACCATAACTAGATCCCAAGCACGGTTCATGGAAGAGCTGTATCTGATATCGGACGAACTAGAAGAAGTGGTTGCCGCCCCCGAATTTCCAAAGTCCCCACACACACCGTGACCCTGAAAAGGAAAGCAGACTATGGGACCCATCCGGATATCACCCACGATTCAGTAAATTACCAATGGCCAAAAAGGGAAAAGAAATCACCACTGAAATGGATGAGGACGAGGAAGATTTGCAGACCTTGATCGCTCAGATTTAAGCACCGGATGAGGAAGAAGAGGATGCTTTCCAAATACCTTCACTACCACCATATATCTCTCCATGGAATGGGATGGCCAAGATACCGAAGGACCTGGACGTTGCGAAGAGTATGCTTCAAACCCGCCTTCTTCTGGATGAAATAAGGTTTGACGGTCTGCCGCTGGGCCAAATACTGAGTATAAATTTCAAATATTGGGATCTCGCAGACATCGAGAAGTTTCCGCAGTTGATCGAAGACAAATTATTACCGTGGAAGTGGTTACGAGGTGTGGAGAAGGCGATATTACTCAATCTAAGGTGGATACCCCACTATCACCACGTCGCCATCACCATTTTTATCATCCAGAAATTGCTATGTCTTGTACATGATGTGTATCTCTAGCCAGAGGAGTCGTTTCCCATCATGACCGATTTAGTACACGGGATTTCCCACCTACCTATTAAAGGGAATGACCCCACATACATAGTCGAAACAAGTAGTGTTGTGGGTCTCGCAGAAGCAATTGAAGCTAAATGCAAGCTAGAAAAGTGAAAGCATAGGTATGCCATAGCAAGCATCAAATATCAAGGGGTGTGTGTCACCACCCAGCTACTGGCTAGTAAACTCATGAGGAAATGTTGTACAAATGAGGTGCCATCGCCTGTCATTGCGCTTGTGGAGAAATCTGTAGAAGAGGTTCAATTCAACTAGGCGTAGTTTCTATGCAATGAATTTTTGACGAAATGTAAGGAAACCTAAGAGAAAGGTAAGACCCTCCATTATGGATGGTTGCTACTATCAATCTTTCTGGTTTCTAGAGAATTACTGCAGGGTAGCCAATTTCCTAGCATTGAGAAGAACCTACCTGAAGTAGTGCGGTATAACTCACTCTGGGCTACAAAGGACGTCATGAGGGTTCCTGAGATCAAAGTATTCTAGATATTCGTGGAGGCAAGTATCCGGACATGGATCACTTGCAGACCAATGTTGTCCCCAACAATATATAACAATTTGCAAAGCACGGCTGAGTTCAAAGCAGACATGCATAACCTATATATCCGGGCATGGAAGGATCCACAAAAAACATGGGTAAAGCTTCTGTTCATCGCAACAGACGATGTAATTTATGAAGTACTAGCAACATGGCCTCCAGAGTGGCACGCCCTGGATGTGGCCACATTATAAATGATGGTAGAAAAACAACGAAAGAAGGAAATCCAGCTGCGACTCACTAAACTGGTGGAAAATACACGTAAGGGACAAAAGGTAGCTTTTCAGCAAGAGGCGATCAAGGAAGTAACCACCGAGGATACCAGGGGAGATCAGGAAGTGTCTTCGAAATAGGACATGCAGAGGGAAACAAAGACCCAGGAACACATGGACCTTCCCACAAAATCACCCCAAGTTAAGAGGCCGAACATCAAGGAATCACCACATGCACAGAAAAAGTCAAAAACAGCTAAGATCTTGGAGAAAGACTTTTTGGACAGTAGTGAACTGGCGCGTGATGTCACTACAGTTGCTCTAAAAAAATTGATGACAAAGCAAATAAATGTGTTGGGGTAGCTTAGGGCATATTTGTATGCGTTATGGGTGAGAACCCCATGAGGGATGCTTCCGACCCTTGCAGAAGGTATAACTGCAGCGGAGCAAATGGTGCACGCCTCCACTATGCACACTTTAGTATTATGAGAAGGCGCCATCATACCAAAGGTTGAAGGTGACATGAGGGGTTGGGGGCTAAATTTGGCCACTCTCCCTAGAGAAACCCTATACCAACTGCAAGATGGGGCAACCACGGAGCTTCGTGCCAGGGAAGCTTGTGCCCTCCAAATCTTAATGGAGCACAAGACAAATTTGGACAAGGTTAGTCTACAGCTTGATGACTTGGTCGCATGCGGTAAGGAGTTGGAACAGGTCATGGCGAAGGTTTGTAGCATGGTACCAGAGTTTCCTGTGCTAGCAAAACTTCCAGTAGTCGACGAGATTGATCACATGGTCGTAATATTTCGTACGACCCAAGAGGAAGAAGCAAAAGCTCAATGGGAATTAAACTTATAAATTGTGGAACTGAGGATGAAGGTGTAGCCACCTACACCTCCAGAAGTTCGGGACAAGTGCCATGGAGAAATTCAAGTAGCATTGGATGTAATAGGGAACGTTGTCCAAGATTGCTTGGGATTGTTGGATCAATCCCTCATTACAGTCACATCCTTTTTGGAAGAACCAATGCTACAACAGGTTGAGGCAGAAACACGGGAGTTACAACAGGCTTATGACCAAGTCTGGGGGACTACACAAATGGTTGCCATGATGTAGAAGTTGGCCAAAGTGAGGGAGACCCAGGTTTTCAATGTACGAGTTGACGTCGCGGGACAAAAGGAAGTTGTGCTTAAACAATGCATACAACCTTTTCTTGATGAGGCATTCGTCGCCTCCACCAACATTGAGGAGAAGTTAGCACACATGCAAGTAGTATATGAACGTGGACAAACACCTAAAATGGATTCGTCAGTGGTTCACATACAACAGGTGCAGTAAATGGCCGAAGAATTTGTTGTGAGCATAAGCGAAGCACAAAAGTTGATGAATGACCTCCGCGCGAAGATTTCCGCACTAGCCGAGTGACTCGGGATGAGTCACAATGATTTTGTTGGGGGCATGTTGGGTAGCGGAGGCCCCGCATAATGGTTTTCTAACTTTAAGCCCACAATTTTGGGTAACAGTATGGTAAATGCTCCGCGAGGTGCGCAGAGCACAAATTTGAAGGAGTCAAGTCAAAGGGTTGTCTACCCTAAAATAATTTATTAAAATAAAAAGTTAGTCGACCCGCCCATGGTCCGAAGACCATTGGAATGTATAAATAGAGCAAGGCTCTAAGGATAGAAGTCAGTTTTTGTTTTGATCTTGAATGTTTTATCACGAATCTATCTGTTTTTTATGTTATGAATTTATACATATTTATGATTGCACACACTCGGTATTATTGTTAAATGTTTGCTTAAAGACAGTCAGAATTAGCATAGATCTATAATAAACTAACAATAACAAGAGCACGATGGTGTTGATCTACGGAGAGGCCCGAAAGTCGTGCAAAGTAGCGTAATGGCACAGATCAGTTCGCGACCCCATCCAGACGACATCAAGACATCCCAAGGGTGTGGAAACCTGGTTCGAACACCCTCCCCTGGTACCTCAAGTGAGACTTGAGTCCGCGCTCCATGGGCTGTTACCAAAAGGGCTGGTACCACAAGATTTCTTTGGCTAACAACTCTTCAGAACCCGGGTCAGGCCCCAATAAGCCAACAGTAATCATCCATGCATTGGATATGTGGAGGTGCTATCTTCTTAATAGGAGGTTCGTATTGATGAGCGATCACAGTGGATTGAGGTATCCATTTGACCAATAGAATTTGAATGCCAAATAAGCTAGATGGTTCGCCATGCGTAGTGAGTTGAAAAGGGTTGTAGATACTTTTAGCAGGAGATTACAGGTGAATCACATAGTGAATATGAGCTCTTATGGGATAGATCTACATGATTGGATCTTATAGGTAATACAATAGGATGATAGGTACATGGAGCTTATGCATAAGTTATATGGGGGTACAAGTGATCGAGATGTGGAATATTGTCTTACAACATATGGTTTGGTTAGATTTAGGGACAGGATGTATGTGTCGAATGGCAATGAGATATAGAAGACTATATTTTGTATTTTTATGTGAAGCCATATTTAGATAACCCAACATACTATAAGACATTGGTAGTAGTGAAGAAGTTTTATCATTGCCCAAATCTGAAAAAGGAAGTGGTAGAGCTTGTGCCTAGATGCTTAGACTGTCAATAGGTCAAAGCATAACAAGAATATATATTGACTACTAAAATTGATTCTGATTCCAGAGTAGAAAAGGGAGTCCATTTTCATGGATTTCATCACAGGTTTACTGAGGAAATCTAGAAAACATGATTCCATCATGTATGTGGTGGATAGGTTGACTAAGTTAGTGCACTTCATTCCAGTGAAGTCTACTTATTCAGCTAGTGATGTGGCATAGGCATTCATCAAAGATTTAGTGAGGTGGCATTATTTTCTAAGGAAAATTATGTTAGACATGGATTTTTAGTTCAGTTCTAAGTTTTGGAAGGAGTTGTTTGTTGGTTTGGGTACAACGTTGACCTTCAATATAGCTCACCATATGCAAATAGATGGTTAGAGAGAGAGGATAAATATGATATTAGAGGACATGTTGAGGATGTATGTGATGTATTAGTAAAGGAGATAGGAGGAGTACCTTCCATTGGTTGAGTTTACTTACAACAATGGGTATCAATATTCAGTCAAGATAAGTCTATTTGAGGCACTATATGGGAGGTGTTGTAATACTCCCATCATTTTTAGTGATCTAGTGAATAAGTTGTTGATAGGAGTAGATGTGTTGGCAGAGATGGAATAGGAAATTAAGGTAATAAAAAGGAATCTAAAGGAAGCACACGACATGCAAAAATGCTATGTAGATTAGAACAAGTTCTTTAAGGATTTATAGGTTTGGGAACATGTGTACTTACGCATCACGACCAAGAATATATCCTTAAGGATTAGATCATGTCACAAGATAAAACCTCAATTTTTTAGACCTTTCAAGATTCTTGAAAGGATTGGACAAGTGGCCTATCAACTTGCACTGCATCCAATAGTGAAAGTCCATGATATTTTCCATGTGTCATTAATTAAGAAGTATGTTAGAGATGTTGATCATATTATTTATTGGTCTTTATTGCAGGTGGAGATAGATGGATAATTGTAGCTAGAACCTCATTGTATATTGTAGAGAAATATGTTCATGCTTTAGAACCGAGCAATCGGGCAGGTCAAAGTGCAGTGCAAGTTGTTTGGGCCCGATGAATTTCCATAGGGGACGGTAGATCATATGCAAGCTATGTATCCTTCTGTATTCACTAGTTGAGTGAATGTTTCTTGTATATGTTTTGGTGTCATGTTTTTTTATATGTACATATGTATATGGATGTAAATACCACCATGAGTTGTGTTATAAAACTCAAATAAGCAGTATAGGTGTCATGTTGTTATGGTTATCATGTTGTTAAGTTTTTCATGTTGCCTTGCTTCTCCATAGGCCGATTATTATAAATATTGTATTGAGCTAAGTCATAAAGCTCCATGGGAAGTATGTTTTTATTTCAATGGTTTTTTTGGTTATAGGCGTCATTGAACACTGAGGATAGTGTTCCCCAATGGGGAGGGTTCTATAACAACCCTGGTATAAAATTCCATGTAATAAAGTTAATAAAGGAAAAAATAATAACCAAGGTCACGGGACATATACTCCAATCTAAATGTTGGGAAAAGAATCCTAGAGTAAGTGTTCATTTGGTTTATTATGGCTAAGGAAACTGGAAAAGGCAATGGAAAAGGATTTTGAAAGGCATGAGCATTAATTGATATTTTATTTATGAAAATAATGGAAATTAGGAGAAACGGAAGGTGAAAGGTCATAGGCTTCATGTGAGGAGGAAAATAGAGGAAAATAATTGAAAATTGATGAAAATAGATGCCTCATTAATAAAATGGATTCTGGGATCAGTATGTACCTTTTTTTAGTTCAGTTTTGGAGTTCTCCTCGCTTCTCTCTCTCAATCTCTTAGACACTTAGAGAATTCTTGGAGCACTCTAGCATTGGATTATTAGAAAATTATATATTACAGAGCAATGGAACACATAGAATATTGCATAAATATAAACACAGAAAACACATAAAACTAGAGAGACATAGATATACGTGGTTCACCCAATTTGGGCTACGTCCACCCTGAACAGCCAGTCCTTCCTTTCTATTATCCAAAAAAATGAAGAGACACAACCTACAACAGAGCTGCTGTAATATCCTATGTTTTCTCTCATAGTCTCACCTCTCTGTTTCTCATTTTAAGAATACACATCTATTACACAACCTCAATACAATGCCCTCATATGAAGAGAGGGGTTTCCTTCTAGGGCAAAAAAACCTAAACTGAAAATAAGTTCTACCGTCAGATCATCTGCCTAATGAACGACCCAGATTGAGTAGAAATTATTATACTTTTACAAGGCAATTTTACAACTATTTTTAGCTTCAAGGGCGCTGCCCCCGAAACCCCCGTTCAGGGACCGCTAGCCCCCGGACCCCCTAACCGGGGCGCATTGCCCCCCCCACACCCCCCTGCATGGACAGGTGTACAAAATTCTTGGGGTATACATCTGGCTGAAACAAATACCTTTAAATAATCATGCTCCACACCCAAAAATCTCCCACTTGGAGAATGATTGTAGCAACTCCATTGCTGCTTCATTTGTTGGACACAGAATCCTCTTTGGACCTGGTGATTTCTCATCTTCATCATCATCCTTGAAGACCAATTGAAACTGAGCATATTCTCAATTTCTCCCTTGTTACAACTTTTGTTAGCATATTTCAAGGATTCTGGCTAGTGTGTATCTTTTCCAGCTTCAACTCTCCATCTTCCAACACTAATTGTATGAAATGGTACTTGAGATGTATGTTTTTAGTCTTGGACTGAAATGTTGAGTTCTTTGCGAGATGAATGGCACTTTGGCTATCGTTGTATAACACGCCCATATCATGCTCCTTACCCAATTCACCCATAAACCTTTGTTGAAAAAAACCAAATCATTTCTTTACTAGCCTCTGTAGCAGCACCATACTCTACTTCTGTTGTTGAAAGTGCAACAACACTTTGGATTTTTTAAACCCAACTCATAGTTGTTCCACCTACAATAAATACATATCATGTAGTGCTCCTCCTGTTATCTATGTCGCCTGCCATATCTGCATCAACATATCCCTGTAGAGAAATGTTTGAACCAACAAAGCATAATGCTTGATCTGTGGTACCTTTCAAAAATCTGAGAATCCATTTCACTGCCATCCAATGTTCCTTTCCTGGATTGTTCATGTACCTGCTTACAACTCCCACTGCATGTGCAATATCAGGCCTTGTACAGACCATTGCATACATTAAGCTTCCAACTGCTGATGCATATGGAACTTTAGACATATAATCCACGTCTTCTTTGGTCTTTGGGCACATTTCCTTACTAAGTTTGAAATGGCTAGCAAAAGGTGTACTAACTGGTTTTGCATTGTGCATGTTAAATCTTTTCAACACCTTTTGTATGTACTCATTCTGAGACAATGTTAATTTACAATTTTTCCTCTCTCTAGTTATTCTCATACCAAGGATTTGTTTTGCAGCTCCCAAATCCTTCATTGCAAATGAATTTGCCAATTTTCTTGAGCACATTTATTTCCTGCATGTTAGATCCTGCAACAAGCATGTCATCTACATACAATAACAATATAATATAGCTGCCATCATTTTGCTTTTTTCAGATAAACACAATGATCAGAGTGACATCTAGTATAACCTTGTTCAGACATAAACTTGTCAAATTTTAGATACCACTGCCTTGGAGCCTGTTTTAAGCCATACAAGCTCTTCTTCAACCTGCACACAAGTTTCTCCTTCCCTTTCACTTCATATCCTTGTGGCTGCTGCATATATATCTCTTCCTCCAAATCCCCATGGAGAAAGGTTGTCTTAACATCTAACTGCTCAAGATGCAAATCTTCAGCTGCTACAAGACTCAAAATAGTTCTGATTGAAGTCATTTTAACAACAGGAGAAAATATTTCATCAAAATCAATACCTTTCTTCTGTGCAAACCCCTTCACCACAAGTCTAGCTTTGTACCTCTGTTTTCCTCCATCTTCTTCCTTCAACCTGTAAACCCATTTATTCTTCAATGTAGTTTTTCCTGCAGGCAACCTGACTAAATCCCAAGTCTGGTTATGCATTAAGGAGTCCATCTCTTCTTCCATGGCTACCTCCCACTTCTTCCTGCTTTCAACCTGCATTTCTTCTTCATAACATTCGGGTTCACCGGAATCAGTCAACAATAAATAATATAATGAGGGAGAGTACCATTCAGGGGGTCTACTTATCCTGGTAGATCTTCTAACACCACTTTCAGGTGTTTGGGGTGCCCGTTGTAGTTGTGATGGTTGTTGTTGTTGTGGTTGTTGATTATTATTATTTTCAGGCACCTTTACTTTTTCAGTGATTTCATCAAGAACTGCATATTCCTTGTTTTCCTTTTCTTGTTCCTTTTCCTGCAACTGATTCTTATACAAGACCTTTTCATTGAATATTACATCTCTGCCCCTAATGATTTTGTGATTTTCATAATCATATAAGCGATAACCAAAATCATTAACACCATATCCAATAAAGGTACATTTCTTTGACTTTGCCTCAAGCTTTGTTCTATTTTCTTTATCAATATGGACAAAGGCCTCACAACCAAAAGGCTTTAAAAAAGAGTAGTTTACCTTTTCACTTGTCCATGCTTCCTCCGGAATACCACCATCCAAGGAACTTGAAGGCCCTCTATTTATTAGATAAACAACAGTATCTACAGCATCTGCCCAAAACTGTAAAGGCAATCCTGCATGCAATCTCATGCACCTTGCACGCTCCATATTGGAGTGACGGTGTAAAATTTTAGAGTGTGGACAGTCGATCTTATGCCATGCGACGCCATGATTTCGATGGTGCATTCAGATCAAACAACTGAGTATTCTATTCTTCATCCAGCAATAGAGTTGAGGTATATGAAGTGTTGTTGTCATGTACTTATTTGACCATTTGCTGTGAGATGTACTATGTTGTTTCGTTTCTTGATGATGTATGATGCAAAATCTTTGTGCTATTTCATGTGAGATGTATTCATGATGGATTGTTATGTATGTTTTGATTGAGATCCCTTTATTGCCATAATGGTGGGATACTCATTGTCACCATGCGTGTTTTAGGTGAGATCCCTTTGATGCCATGATGTCGAGATACTCATTGTCACTATGTGTCAGATTATGCCATGTTGATAGGAGGTCTA
Organism: Pinus taeda; assembly: GCA_000404065.3. Classification (NCBI taxonomy): domain Eukaryota; kingdom Viridiplantae; phylum Streptophyta; class Pinopsida; order Pinales; family Pinaceae; genus Pinus; species Pinus taeda. The sequence goes on from APFE030310757.1 coordinate 14,627, forward strand.
TTGTGAGTGATAGTTCTTGTAGCAGAATGTATCGTGGAGAGACTTTGCCACACATGTAGAGGGAACATATCCTTGTATGACAGAAAACATAGTCCATGTACATATTCACCATTTACAGCACTGAATGAAGTGGCCAATACCATCTTAACACCAGGCTCGGAGATGTAGTCCACACTGGACGAACTCCATTATCGATGTCTCTTGTTTATGATCTGTTGATCATCATTATCTTTCAATTTTATTAAGCATGCATATATGTTTATTTATGCTCTTTTAAAATGCAATTCTAACTACATTATGGAAGGAAAAGATCTTGGTTAAATCATTCCCACTGATATGCCCACCTGCAACTCCTGAATGACATATCGCCAATACATCCTATCTCTCATGATCAATAACACACCTTCATAATATCTTATCAAGGCCCAACTGGTATAGTTTCCTTGCCATTAACTGGTAATATGAAGTGTGAACCACCATGTTCCTTAGTTGTGTTGTCGTATACTCCTTCGGGCATTTACCTGTGGCTATAAATACTACAATGTACTCCTTGTTGGGTTATGTTATATTCTTTCCGCATAGTTAACAGGGGGTTTGAGGGGTACCCATAACCCCACTTTATGGGATCCGGGGCAGCACCTTGGAAAATTTTGGTTTTGGACCTTATGTTAGGTTGGGCGGACCCACCTATGGTTTTGTGCATGATTTTCGCACATGTTTTTTGGACG
>APFE030310760.1:2740-24129 GCA_000404065.3 Pinus taeda
AAAGGAGCGAAGGCATCTCCAAACTTGCGTTGGACATGAGGTAGGCCTTAAACACATTTGTTTGCCATTATTTATAAAGTGCATTTAGAGAAAGATAGTGTCTGGTCGGTTTGTTTGTCATTAGGTCTTCATTAGATTCTAGGAAGGTCTATCTTGTCCGCAAGATCGACTCATTCCGCGTGACAAGGAGATAAGAGGAAAGAGAAACTACAAGTAGGTCTTCTCATCCTATTTGTCTTATCTATTTCTTATAGGAAAAGGCTAAAGTGCTTTAAACTGTTGTTCTAGATATGACTACTTATCTAAGGAATTAGTATTTATCCGTACATACCAAATTCTCCAAGACAAATTGGCTACTCCACTGGGGAATATAATCCTTCCTAGTAGCTTATCCACCTCCTAAGACACTCTTGCAGACCCTACTTGTTTTCATTGATTGTATTTCAGCACTATTGCAATTAATTTTGGTCGAAAACTGTGTCAATTTGCCTCTTGAAATGGCTTACTGTCACTAGTGCAGGATTGTGAGAGACAAAATGCACTGCAGAGCACCCTTGGCTTACGGAAAATGCTCTGAAGCGCACTGTCTCCCATTCAGGGTTGTGCTGATCCTCCTAGGGTTAGTTTCCCACCTTTGGATTGAGTTTTTGGCCAAATTTCTTCTATTTGATTGCTTGTTGATTGGTCAATGAATGCCATGTCTCAGAAAAAAAGTTTTTATCTCCTTTGCTAGCCCTACTTTGACTTGGTTGATTAATGTTTCTTAAATGTTTTCTTTGACATTGTCGATCCATAGTCAAAGTTAGATTATAGTTGATTAATCTTTGTTCGAAAAAAAGTGTCATAAAAGTCTTCTTTTCCTTCGAAAAAGAACTACCATAAAGTCTTCTTTCTTGAAAAAATGGTTGATTGATTGTATGTGCATTAGTTTCATGTTGTTCATATTCACATTAAGGAAATCGAAAAGAAATACATGCATTTTCATTAAAAAAGTTTGTGTGTGCTCATAGAAATAGTTTAGGGAAATTGCATTAGATTGTGCTCTTTGCTCTTTGATCGAAAGAAATATGATTGCTTTATCCCTATTAGCTAAGATTTTCATTGTTAAATTGAATGGAAAGAATGCTTATCATAATAGTTGCATCCCTAGGTATTTCAGAATACATCGCGTGGTGAACTTGAAAGGCAAATTCCTAAGCAAGATCAACTTAAAATTAACCTCAATTTACCTAATGGAGCATTGTCACTTAACGAAAAACATTTAGAGGTCTAGGCTAGAGACATGTTCTGGCGTCGTAAAACATCGCAACTATCACTAACTTGTTTGCAATACATCTCGAGTGTGATACCTCATTCCATGTACATGAGTATATCATAGCTCGTCCACGTACCTTTGGGTATATAGGGCGGTGTTACAGTACGTAAAGTATATGGGAATGCTCTCACTATGTGATTTTGCATTAGACAATGCTAATATAGATTGGGCTTCCAGGTACTTTCGGGTATATATGGGAGGACAACACTAGGTTGCTATCCATCCTTAGGTAACCGAGTCGGCTGCCTTGTACACTATGATACACCAAACACAACATTCGGGGAGATTACCTACTGTACTTCTCGGTTCATGGGGAGGTATTCTGCAGTTCACAGTTGCTTAGTAAAACTTTTTCCTAGATTATCCCTTTCATTTTGTTTTGTTACTTTGATTAAAATAAAATTAATTGACCATGGATAACATCCTCCACGCTCACTCCTTAGTTGATCTTAGGTTGAGACATATGGCGAAAAATCCAGAGCACCAATCAAGCAAATTCCTTTTAATGGGAATCCTAGTCCTTTTCCTCCTTTTGGAAATATTGATGCTCCTTATATGGCTACATTGTCCCTTCCAGGACTTACCATTGGCTTGCCAATATGGTTTTTTCAACCTCCTTGATTCAAAATGTCATTATTTCTCTGCAACGGAGTACTCCTCAAACTGGAAAAAATCAACCTTTAGTTGATTCTAAAGTTGACCCTTTGCCTTCTTCCTCGGTTGTTTCTTCCTCCCCTTCTTCCTCTTCGCCCAGTGAAAGTATTGGTACTAGTAACCAGGTGGCTAGGAAGAAGAAGAAAAGGAAGAAGAAGAAGAAGAAGCAAATTCAGCAGAGGGAAAACTAAGAAACCATTGATTTGAATGCAACATCTAATGAGAAATCATCCATCAAGCCTCACAAAGTTTGATATCCATGCAAAATTTGTACGGGAGACCAAAATTGTCATGATATTCCTCAAATCATAGAAGAATTGTCATGATTAACAAGAATGGTCTTCTCGTTCACATCATCCTGTGTCATTAATTTTTGGAGATCATGCTGGTGACACACCATCAACTAGTGGTAGTAAAGTTCATGGAAAGAAGGGTAATGTTAAGCTTCCATGTAGGTTATGTGAAGGGAATCACCCCATTCACCTTTGTCCCTATCTGGATGAAACCAAAAAAGTGTTGGATAACCGTCCTGCTTCACCGTAGAGAATTCCATCTGATTACAGGAGACTATCACTTAATCCTTCACTAGTTGATAAAGTGACTGACCTAAATCAACCATCGGTCAAACCCACTGTATATGAATGTGAATCCCATTTGTCTATACCTGACCAATCACAGGTTGAGGAAACAATTGACCCGATTTCACCTTCAGTTAATCATACCTTTCTCGAGGAGAGTGAATAGGATTCCACTCAGGTTCTTTTCATTTCTTCAGATTCCAATGAGCTTGGAGGCAATCCTCCTATTTCATCAAGACAGGAGGAAAGTCCTCCCCCTCTCATAACTCAAAGGGTTAATTCTCTCATTTCTACAGCACCCCCTCCAAGTAGTTTGGTCACTTCCTTCGATTGGAATCGACTGGTAGGATGTAGTCTTCATTCTTATGTGCCTTTCCAGATCATAGTACAGGTTTGTAATATGATTGTACCTAGTAATATTATAGATGAAGGTGCATCTGTGAGTATCCTTTCCTCCATTGCTCGGCAAGCGCTCAGTTCGCTGCCATTTGTGCCTATTAGCCAAAATCTGTTGGATTTTAACAGAGAAACCAGTCAACCATTACGGATGCTTCCCCAATTTCTATTACTTTGGGAGAAAAAATTGTTTACCTCAATGTGATGGTAGTCCCATGCCCTTCAGATTACAATTTACTTCTTGGGCGCGACTATGTTTATGACATGGGAACTATTGCTTCAACACTCTTTCGAGTGATTTGTTTCCCACATGAAGGTTGAATTGTCACCGTTGACCAGCTTTCATTTCCCAGTCCAAATATGGCTTACAGTCAACCATATTCCCTCAGTGGTCCTTTTGTACCAATGGTATCATCCTCACCATGGGTTAATTATGTGGCAACCCATTCCATGCCTACATCAACTCACGATCAATTCAACGATGTTGTACATTATGTATTGGGGGCATTAGAACCAGATCTCTCTAATGGATTCCTTGCTATGGATCCCTTCCAGAGCATTATTTTCCCATCTGATGAGAACCTCTTGGAAGTCATGACCTCTTATGAGTCGTGATCAAAGGGCATGAGGATAGTTCCTAGCCTTGTGTCAACCTCATTAAAAAATGAAACAAAGGGCATGAGGATAGTTCCTGGTCTTGTGTCAACCTTGTTAAAAAATGAAACAAAGGGTACAAGGATAGTTCCTTGTCTTGTGTCAAGCTCGTTAAAAAATGAAACAAGGAATACGATGATAGTTCATTGTCTTGTGTCAACCTTGTTAAAAAATGAAACAAGGAATATGAGGATAGTTCTTTTAATGTGTCAACCTTTTAAAAAATGAAACAGGTCCCAGAGCATAGTTCCTTGTCTTGTGTCAAGCTCATTAAAAAATGAAACAAGGAATTTGAGCAGAGTTCCTTGTCTTGTGACAAGATCATTAAAAAATAAAACAAGGTCCCCCAGAGAAAAGTTCCAATTCGAGTCTTTGATTAGATATTGTAAAATCCTAGTCGAGTCTTTCACCTGATCTCGTAAATGAACCTTCATTCCATCCACTTGATAGCCATGAGTAGTCTACTTAGGTGAATGCAATGAAGCTTGGGGGGTATGCACCTAGTTTTGAGTCAACATGCTAGGGCATGTAAATCAATCTCAAGAATAGTTTTTCATTTCAAGCTTATGTAAAAATGAAACTGAATTCAAGCATAGTTTTTCATTTCAAGCTCGTGTAAACATGAAACTAAATCCAAGCGTATTTTTTCATTTCAAGCTTGTTGGTTGTGGAGCCTGATTATCTTCTATATTGGACCCCAATTCGAAATGGGGTAGAAATGCCACCCGTAAAATATTTGCTGCAGGAGGGGTCCAGAGGGGGTGTCTACGACCTTTTGGGAGGCCCCCCCTAGCGGGGGAATCAAGGGCAGTGCCCCCGAAGCTAAGAATAGATGTAAAATTGCCTTGTAAAATGTTGTAATTTCATAGTCAATTTGGGCCATTCATTAGGCAGAGATTTGATAGTAGAAGTTATGTTTAATTTAGGGTTTTTTTCCCTAGAAGACAACCCCTCGCTATATATGAGGGAATTGTATTGCGTCTATGTAGATCTTTATTCTAAGTGAGGAAGAGAGAGGAGATTGAGAGCGAAGAGGGAATTACAACGGATATGCTATAGGTTGTATCTCTCCAGTTTGCTGGGTAATATAAATCGAAGGACTGGTTGTTTCTCCGTGGATGTAGCCCAAATTGGGTGAACCACGTATATCTATGTCTCTCTTGTTTTATGCATTTTCTGTGTTTATATTTCTGCAATATTTTATGTGTTCCATCGCTCTGTAATATATAATTTCCTAACAATTCCATCCACTTGATAGCCATGAGTTGTCTACTTAGGTGAATGTAATGAAGCTTGGGGGGCATGCACCTAGTTTTGAGTCATCATGTTGGGGGCATGAAAACCAATCTCAAGCATAATTGTTTTTTTCAAGCTTGTGTAAACATGAAACTGAATCCAAGCATAGTTTTTCGTTTCAAGATTGTGTAAACATGAAACTGAATCCAAGCATAGTTCCCTATGGTTCAAGCTTGTGTAAAAAAATGAACCCATCTCCATTTTAACCCTCGTGACTGCCATTCTATCAGCTTTTTCCTACAGATTAACCTTGGTTTTTCTCCTTCCATCGTCACTATCTGCTTGGCCGATCATACACTTTCACTTGGTTATTTTACCCTTTTTGAAGAATAGTTGCAATGAGTGGTCTTATTAACCAGCATCTTCACATAAATCAACATGTTTTGAGAAGTTCCAACATCACTAAAACTAGTCTCTATCCTAGACCCCACTCGTTCCTCAAAGTGGAGTTATCTTTAAGCTCTTTTTAGACTCTCTAAATATGAAAATATTGCCGATCACTTGTCCTTTTCAGCTCGTTAACAGATTGGAAACGACATCTACTCAGTATAAGTTTAACCCTTTTCTAGACTGAGATAGATTATTTACGAGAAAGGAATACATTGACTGAACACTTGGTAATTGGATAATCATTTTGGGGGAAATTCCTGAATAATAGGGGCCTAATTTCCTCAGCAATTGCACAAGGAAATATGGGTGCAAGTAGAGGCAAAAATTGACTAAGTCTGGGTCAAATCTTCTTAGTGAGCAGAGAGATAGGTTATTCACTTATCAGTTGTGCTCATTCCGAGCAAGCAATTTTAATACATCTCTATTCATCCTATTACTACAAGTGGGCAAAGGGGTTTTTAGGAAATTTCCTTCCCCTGGGAAAATATTGTGTGCGTGTGTGGTATTTATCTTGCATGTTTGTGATTGATGTTCTAAATTGTGTTCTGTAGAGTAATAGAGTAAGATCATTTCTTGTGATTTAGATTAAAATTTCATGAGCAGTTACAATTATACACCGTAATTTATACATGGTATCAAAGTAGGATTCACATTAGAATATAAATTTTGAAGTTGTTTCTCAGGAGGGTTGAATTTGTAGTTCAGTGTAGCAGGATCTCTCCAGAGTTGGAAAGATGACCTTCAGTGGGATAAGGCTAGAGCATGCATTGGAAGGCAACTCTAATTTCATTGCATGGAGGCAATTCTTGATGACAATGGATTTCTACAATACATCAAGAAAGATGTTCCAAGACTAGCAGAATCTAATGCACAGAACCTAGCCCAATGGAAGAAAGATGTAGCCAAGATGAGCAGAATGATATTGGAGGTAGTATGAGACCATATTTTCTCAAATATCCATGCAAAAGAAACTCTATTCGCAATGTGGAAATCAGTGACATAATTGTTTGAGAATATTAGTGACCATAGGAAGTCGGCATTCAAGGATAAACTTTGATTTATCAAGATGCAGAAGAATGACACTATCTCACAGTATCTTAGCAGATTTACACAAGTTCGTGATGAACTTGTTGGGGTTGGTGTTAATGTTGCAGAGGATGACTTGGTAATCCTAGCTCTTCTAGGCCTTCCCAAAAGCTGTCATAGCTACCAGGGCTTGGTGAACGGGAGGGAGAAATTATAGGATTGAGAACACTTATGGTATTATTTGGTACAAGAGGAGATAAGGTGGAATACAAGAGATCGAACCTCATCCAAGGGTGAGGATGAAGAAAAATTTTCATTGGATGGAAACGAAAAGAAGTGAAAAGGGAATAAATCTCAAACCAAACCAGAATCCAACCATGGGGGCAAGAAGAAATACTTGTCCAAAATAAAATTCTTCAATTTTCATGAATTTGGGCACTATGCCACTAAGTGTCCATATAAAAATTCGAGCAATAAGACCTTAGGAGGAGCAACAGGTGAAGCTTTGGCTTCAAAGTTCGAGCTTGACTTCACCCTTATCACATGCATGGTGATGAGTCTCATTATTGAGTAATTATATGGGCCTTAATTGGCCTTAATTCACCTCCTAGCTTAGTCAAACCAACTATTCTTACAACTTATTGCATAATTTTGATTATATTTTGTTTATGAAATTAGTTAGAGTTGGATATTTGGCTTTGTGTTATAATGTGCATATAATGCAGGAATAAAAGATAGAAGCAAGGAGAAATGCAGGTATAAAGGATAAAAGCGAATAAATATAGCAAAGACCTTGGTCAAGACTCAAATGGGACAAGGTAGAGGAATTATAGGAGGTTAATCCTCCTCATCTACTACCCCTCCATTCGAATATTCCTCCACTAGCTCGGAGTGAAAAAAACCACATCGTGAGGACTAAAAGACAACCAAGCAAGTGAAAAGGATAGAAAACAGTTTATTTAGAGTTGGGAGCCAAACCACCCTAATTTGAGAGGAAGTTGTTGGAGACTTCATATGTATAAATAGAGAGGCTTAGGACCTCACTAGGATTCAAACTTAATTTGTAAAACTCTGTTTTATTTCTGAACTACAAAGACTTGTGAATTTGCTCTATAATCCATGGTTTATGTAATAAAGATAAGTTCTATTTAAGCCAGCTCTGAATTAAACTTCGAGGGCTGAAGCTCTTGAGTTAGGGCTCGACCCAAGTAGCCACAACTCCTATTTACTGTTCTGTTATTCTAGCATAGAATTCTGTTCCGTTTATTTGTTAGTTAGTTTCATGGTTTGTTGATGCATTTCTCAAGAAGCTTTGGTTCTGATTCATTTGGCTAAGCAACTTTCTAGTTCTGTTCATTTATTTGAATAGCTTCCTGTTTATGTTCATCTGTTTCAGTAGTTAGTTGTAGTTTACTTTCATTTGTGGTTTTTTAATTCAGAGGTCAGATTAGAGGAAAAGATTACTATCAGGTTGTGCATAGGTGTCTCAACCTCATCTCTTCCCTTTGGGACCATGACTTGAGGCAGAGACCCACCAGCAACCCCAAGAACACAGTTTTTGGTTCTCACATAGGATATGGAGTTCGCTGTTTGAATGCAGTTAGCTGTATACCCTCAGTGGTTTTCTCTGTTATTTTTCTTTGAAACCGCCTCCAACACGTTCTCCCTCCATCGCTTCCTCATCGTCCAATCACCAACATCCCTTCACAATCACCGTTTGATTCATCATTTTATTTAACTACCACCTCACGTGGAGTCCACCATTCACTTTATGAACTTTAAGCCCCCACCATCGATCTGGCTTGCCTGATTTGACAGTTGTTGCTTTACCTGATCACCAACTAGCTTGGACGATCTCCACCGTTGATAAGCCCTCCCTGATCCAACGGCTATCGCGCCATATCTTGTGGATTTCTGTCTGACCGTTATCCACCCGAGAGCACGCGAAATGGGTGGTTTCCCCCTGCTACATGTCACCTGGGGAGGCTAATCACATAAAATTTGAGAAAACCACTTATAGCGTTGAGGGTGCGTGATAAACAACTTACTTCCCTCTAAACACGCTCCACCATTTCCACACGTTCTTTTGCCCAAGATCTAATCTCCACCGCCCATCTGCCGACTAGTCTCATCCATCCATCTCTTGCCTTCACCCGTGCGATAATATCTTAGCCGTTCATCACTCCTATCAGCCTCACCTATCCATCTCTTGGCCTCAGCCGCGTGATTAAATCTTAGCCATTCATTTCCTTTGCTCCCTTGTTCGCCCATCCCTTCACTTAAAACCTTCGCGATAAGATCTTAACCGTCTATCCTGTTAGCAACCCTATTCACCCATCTACCTACGTAACCTTCCACAATCAAATCTTCATCATTCATTACCTTTCACCTGACTGATCCAATGGTTCTTATGCATTGTTCCTCCCTCACGCCCCCCTTTCACTAATTTTGACCTTCGATCACTTTTTCCGCCTGGAACCCGACTTAGCCTAAGTTTCTTTGTTAATCCTTAGTCTAGTTTTTATGTTTTTACTTATGCAAACATAGATAATTAGCCTTAGATTAATGTTAAATTAACAATATTCTTAGCATAGCCGTTTGATTGATTAAGTTAGGTTATTGTGCAAGTTTAGCCTTTCATGTTGTTTTCTTCATTACTGCAATAGAAGTAGCTCTCTCTTAGAATAAGGTTTGCTCTCCTTCCATCAAAGAATTAAAGTTTCTTATGACTCTATAAACAGTGACAATAGGTAGGACCTTCACTTCTACTTGTGCATATAACCCTATCACCTCCGAGTTTGTACGAACCCCAGGTTGATAAGTAAAGCTGGCAGCCCTGGGAGTTGCAGCATTATTGTTGCAATACCTAGGCTCATCACTTTTTGGTGTTGTTTCCGGGAGGTGTCTAAGTATAAGTAATTACTACTTTCTTCTATTTCTAGTCTCCTACTTTATTTTATTCTATTTCTAGTCTTCAAACTTTCTTCCATTAGTTTATTTCTGCAAAAGTAATCTAGTTTCTTTCTTTCTTTCAGTTATCATTAGCTACTTTCCTTTCCATTATGAAAGTACTTTCTAGTTTAAAAAAAAAAAATCTTATAAAAACCAACCCAAAAACATTTCCTTTCATGCCTCGTAGGATTAGGGACAATTTAGGAAAATTCTTGCCAAATACCCCCACTGCATCCAACAGGAAACCTTCTCTCTTCTTCAGTGAAGGTGAATTGGAAGACCCTTTAGGTGAGAAAACTTACGTATTTGGGGAACCTACAGAAGAAGAAGAAGAGGAAGAACCCATTCCTACTAAACCAATGGCTGGAAACCAAAATGACAGGAGAGATAGAGAGAGAATTGAGAGTGCCTTCCCCATCAGGGAAACCGATGGGGACACTAAGATGAAGAATATAAGCCCCTCTGCACTACCTCATTTCCATGGCCTAACCACAGAGCGCCCTGAAAATTTCCTATTTGAATTCTCTTTTATATGCTGAACCTATGACTATACAAATGATGAGAAAAATTTATAACTATTCCCATCTACCCTCAAGGATGCAGCATTGCGCTGGTTCATGGGTTTACCTGGAGATATCATCACAACTTGGGCTCAGATGCAAAAAAAAATTAACGACAAATATAGGGACTACTGTAGGTCAAAGGGTACTAAAGAAGAGATTTTTAGGATGAACATAGGCCAGGATGAATCCCTAGAAGACTATGAAGAAAGCTTCTAGCTTAGTTACAAAAGGGTCAGTTGCACACTTGACCCTGGGTCACTAAAGATGGTCTTGCTTAGAGGAGTAAGGGAAGATCTTCTGGATACCTTAAATATGATAACAGGAGGAGATGTCTACCAATTACCCTATGACGATATTAAGAATATCTTTAGAAACCATTCTAGGGAATCCAGGAAAAAGGGTAGGGGTAGTCAACCTATGGCTAGTACATCATCCTCAAACTTATCCATCAAGGGTGAAATTGGTAATATGCTAGAAGATTTCAAGAGTGACATGATGCAAACCCTTGCCTTTCAATTGGACACCATGAACATCAACAGGAAGCAAGAGCAAGCAGAGAGAGCCTTGGCCATTTTTTGTCCTAGATGCACTAGGAGGCATCCTAAGAAAGAATGTCCATTAAATTGCATTCATATTTTCTCAGTCAGTGAAGAAAACCACTCCACAGACAAGTGCCCTTCTTTACCTGGACTCAAAGTTGAGTATCAAGGAGTTGAAGGGGTCATTGAGCAGCTTTGCTAAATCAACCAAAGGAGACCTCCTGGGCCTAGACCATACTAGTAGGGTATGCAAGGGCCATCCCATTCATACTACAACCCCAACCAAGCCACCGCTATACCTTCTTCGTGGCCCCTTGCTCATCCTTCCTGGTCTACACCCCCTCATTGGTCCTATATATCTCAGTATCAATCTCAACCAGCTAGTGAGTCATTCCAACCTTATGGTCAGCCACAACATTAGTGGAATGCCCCATCCAAGGGTTGGAGGCCCCAATTCAACAATGTTCCATTCCTATTGCCTCCACCACCTGCACAACCACAACTCCTGCACTTTTCTCTGTTAGAGCCAAAATATGCCTTAGGCTGAAGGAAGGCAAAATTCAGGGTAACCACAAACCACGCTCAGTCTGGTAGCTAGCCCTACCAGAATAGGAGAGGGCTCTCTCCATGTCACGCTCAGTGAATAAATAAACAATATGGTCTGAGATGACTTACAGTGAATAATGATTTTAGGCTAGTAAATAAATATGGATACAAGAAGCAAATTTTATAAATGACTGAGTTTCTGGGATGTATGGGACCAGCGAACAACAATGAGCAGAGAATTTAACACAAAGGCACAAATTACTTCATGAGGAAAGACAGGCGGAAATTCTAGCAATTAGTTTTGAAATAGTGCAAAATGGAAAGATTGTTTAGGAGGATGAAAAGGGAATAAACACATGAATCCTTTTCAACAAAAGAAGAACACTGAACGTGAAACATTTCCACAGGCAGAGCAACAAACATGAATTCTACCTTATCTTACTTAGAAAATTTCACTGGAAATGAATATGAATGAACTGTGAAACATAACGAAATACATATGAAACAAAAAGAGAATACATTTGCTACACTCACACCACATTAATCTCATGAACTAGAGTTGATGCGTTTCATTAATTCTCTGTCAAAATATACTATGAGTAGCTGAGTTTCTCTCCCACAGTCTTCCAGAAATTACAACCAGCCCTTTGCAAATGGTTTTACATACAATAAATAGAATTAGCCATTGGGAAATGGAACGACCCAAAGTTGGAGAGTTTTTCAAATCATTACAAACTGGAAATGGAAAGCCAACCATTAGTGACAGGTGCAGCGTTACAAAAATGACAAACTGTTTGGGTGACTGCTCGCCTTCCTTTGCCACTTGGATAGAAGCCAAACTTTAGTGAAAATACTTTTTAAACTTTGCCTTAGGTGCTGAGAAAATGTAGTGTAAATGAGCGGGCCCACTTGGAGAAAATCACAAAACGAAATGTCGCGGAGCGGAAGTGATTTTGGCCTTTGGGTCTCTGTGCGCCGCGCCCAAAACTATATGTGTCGCGCCAATTTGGAGGCGATTTTTAGGTACTTTCTGAAGTCCCAATTGTGCCCAAGTGTGCTTGTTAGAAAGCCCTGCCTGTCTAATTTCCAACCCAAGTGGAATTTCTGAATTTGGTGCTCATTTGCCCCTCCAAAACTTCAATCTCCCAAGACTGCTTCCTGTGTGTCAAAATAGGGGCACAAAGGTCATTTTTTTAGTGTTTTTGACCTCCTAGGGAATCAAAACTTTCCCAAACTTCTTGGCCATGCACCAACAGTCATGATTTTTCATGCCGAATCAAAAAATATAAACCTTTCGTGATTTTGAGCTCCCTATCATAAGTGTCGCACCCGTGACGTGTCGCACAGGGAGAAAAACCTTGTTTGTGCACAAAAATTTGTCAAATGACCAAAATTGCCCCAATTTTTTTGAAATTTGGGCTGGAGATTTTGTATGAAGTGCTATGCTGGGCCAAAGAGGCTTCAGCTAAGATTCGGAGCCGATCTTGCTCTTTTTGCCTCTTTTGCCCTTTTGTCGCTCTCCTCAATTTCGCCTTCAAATTCCTTATCCGAGCCTTTGAACTCATGTTCCGTGCCCTGTAGTGATAAACCATATGCCTCAATAATGTTTTGTCCTTGTCAGCCTTCTCTAGCAGTCTCTCAAAGTGGATGTTGATCCGCTCGAGCCAAGACTCTCAGTCATTGTTAATCTCTTGCTCTAATGGAGTGAGCACAATCCTCCTATGTTGGGAAGATTAGCGATTCTCGCGGATGTTTTGCAGCTCCATGATCTCCTGCTGGTCTTCGAGCTATTTATTCCTCTGCTCCAAGTACTTGATAATCCACTTAGCCCTCTCCAAATTGAGAGACAAGGCTTGGATCTTTGTTTGTTGCTCCTGAATGGTCCTTCTAAGTTTGGCACTCTCCACATCTATATCATCATCATGAATGAGAATGAAGTCGATCTCCCGTTCACCTGATGGCCCCTCGTCATGCATGGGCTCCTTTCCCCTGTCCTGTACCTATGTGGACGATGTCGGAAGTGAGGCCCCTTCCACCCCGGGTGGAGATAACACTCGCTTTGCTGCTCCGAACAAATGTCTAACGCCTCTCTGATATGTAGTGAATACCGACAAACTGGTGGTCTCAAGGCGCTCATAGTGATGAGAAGGACCACCTATCTCATGTTCAACCTCTCATAATACCTGTGAGGTGCTGAAGAGGTCACAAGAGATGAAATCATCCCAAGTAATTCCCTGTAATCCCAGCTGATGAACCACCAAAATCTTAATAAGAGAAAAATGATAAACACTGTTAAGTTGTTGCTGAGGGGTTTTGTGCTGCATGAAGGTGTTCATCCTCTCTATGTTACTGCAAATGAAACATGGGATGTTCATCATCCTTACCCTGGTAAAATGCATGAGCAACCTGATGTGATAAGCATATAAACGAGAGAACCTCCCCTCACAGCTGAAATATTTCATGATCAACTTCATTAGTGGAGCATATTCATCTTTTAGATATCGGAATGGAAAAACTCTTTTGAGCTGCCTCAATAAACTGGCCTTAATGTATGGCTCATAATGCTGCCGATCAACCTTCTGTTTCTTGTGCCATGGTTCTCCAACGTTCGGTCTGCCGGTTGCTAATGAGACAGTTTCAGGTGTCAGTGTGAAGGTGACATCGGCTAAGATAGTGTGATCTCCATGTAAGTGAAGCACAAAAAGAAAGGCCAACTCATGAGAACTTGAACACTATCCACCTTTTGAAAAAACCCAAAACATGACAAATGCTGGAAACATGACATAGCAAGAGGGCAGGCCTGCAATTCTGTAAGGGTGGTTGGTTCATCCCTAACATGTCTGCCACTTTTATGATGTCTCCGGGGAGCCTGTTCTTCCAAGGATGAATCACTTTGGGTTTCCATTTCATACTCCGATGAATGCTCAGATGCCATGACTGCTGCATATGGACTGTGCTTGGACTACCCTTTGATGATGTATGAAACTATGTGTTGTTATGAATTCTAGCAATTTCAAGGGTTTCAAAGGCGATTTGTTGCAATTTGGAGCAAAACCGGGCTTTTATGGGTGTGCGCTGCGCAACATACCCAGTGCGTCGCGCTCCCTCTGTGCGCCGCGCCCCTCTGCCTATGCGCCGCGCCTGTCAAAACACCTCCAACCTCACTCAAAACACGTGCTAGATCTCACACTCACTTTGAAATGCTTCTCTCTAACCTTGGTGTGCAAAATGACATTGTTTCTTATGGAAATTCTATATAAAGACATTGGAGTCATGGTTTTGATTTTTGTTTCTTCAAAACCCACTTTGATAATGTTTTGGCACTTTTTCCCTGATTTAATTCAACTCTGTATTTCACTTTTCCCTTTTGAATTTTTAGCTAAAATGATGAAATTTTTGGCACTATTTTGCAGGGGTTGTTGACATGGCATTTGGCCAAGGAAACCATGACTGCACCTGAAGAGATCAACCGGAAACTTTTTTGAAAATTATCACAAATGACACACTGTTTGACTTTTCTTCAAAACAGAGTTTTAAAGAACAATCGTAATCTGTTAACATGACAATGAAAATCTTTAAATAATAACTTTGTAAGGACCCCCCTGTGACCTGCATGGCTTTATTGGACATGGTTGAAGACCAAATTGACTAATCCCTAGACCTAATGACTGAAAATGACTCTCCTCCATTAAAAGATCAGACATTGACTGTCATGGACTTTAGTGAACATTGATGAAAAGACCTAAGCCAGCAGGTGCCTAACATGAGGGGAAATGAATGACAAGACCTTTTTCGTTAGATTATGGCATGCCCCTAGCGGAATGCAGCTGAGTGTATGGAGCGAGACTCCTAAAATGAAATGCAGAAAGAGTTTTGATCTCTGACGGAGGACTGACAAGACCGACTCTAACATTGGCTCCAATGGGGGATTGTAGCTCCTTGGAGATGCCAATAACAGCAGATCTTTGGAAGAGCTAGACAGTGCCTTCGTCCATTGGGCTATGGAGTTATTATTTCGACAAACAACACAAGACTCTGACTCATTTATGAAACTAAAATAACCAAAAATTGACTCAAATTTGACATTGAAATGACTTGAAGACTAACTTGACAAACTCTAACCAAACTGAAATAAAATGGTATTTACAGTGACAGTGGAAGCAGTGTCAACAACTCAGAAATGGTACCGCTTGAGTAGACGACCATTGATCGACCCTCCTGGACAATCTTCCCTGTTCATTTCCTTCAGAAGAAAGGCATTCTCACCCCGATATGCTGTAGTCTTGAAGGGACCTTTCTAGAGATTCTCAAACTTACCGTGCTTACCTTTTTCCTCATTCCTTGCATCCCACTTCAGCACCACATCATCCAAATGAAATTTGTCCGCCTTTGATTTTCTGCCATAAATTTTCTTAATCTTCTCTTACAACTTGGATGTGTTCTGGAAGACTTCTTCTTTGGTCTGCTACAAGTGGATCATTTGATTCAACCTTCTCTACATAGGATCATCTTCACTACCGGCCTCGTGAAGAAGTTTGACTACCGGGGCTGTGAGAGAGGTAGGAAACACTGTATCATCTCCATAAACAAGCTCAAACAGGGACGTACTAATAGATTTCTTCTGACTAACCTGATCTGCCCAAAGTACATTGACCAACCTCTTATGCCAGCTCTTCTTGTTTATTTCCAGCAACTTCTTGATGATGTTGACCAATGACTTATTAGAAGACTCTGCCAATCCATTGCTTTGTGGATGATAGGCAGTTGAGTGACCCAAAATGATGTGATATTTATGACAAAACTCTACCATCCTTTTTTATTTGAAAGTTGTTGCGTTACCAGTGATTAACTTATTCGAGTATCCAAAGCGAGACAAGATGTTATTTTCAAGGAATGAAATAATTACCGCATCTATAGCTTGTCTGGTGGGAATTGCTTCGATCCATTTCGTGAAATAATCTATCGTTGTGAGGATCCATCTATGCTGAATAGAAGAAGAAGGATGAATTTCACCAATGAAATCTAACCCCCATTGCTGAAAAGGAGGACTCACCTCAATGGGCTTAAGTGGTAAAGGCTGTAACATCTGCCTTCTTTGAAAATCTGACACTTATGACAGCGCTTGACCATCTTATATACATCAGCAAACAATGTCGGCCAATATTATCTCGCTCTTAGGATTTTATTTTCTGTTGATTTCCAAAAAAGGTGACCACCATAATCTCCCTCGTGGCAATCCTCCATGACCTTCTTTGCTTCTTTTTCCACCAAACAATTTAACAGAACGCCACTGGTATCTTTCCAATAAAGTTCAAAATTTAGAATGAAAAACTTGGCAGCCTTCAATTTCAGTGTTCTAGCCTTGTTTCTAGTCATGCCGGGTGGTGGTGACGAATTTTTAAGCACATATATGATATCTGAATACCACGGAGAAAGAGAAAACATTTCAGATACCTGAATTAATGATCCTTCCTCATTCTCATCAGACATAGCAACGATCAGATTTATGTCTAAGGTGTGCAAGTTTGAATCGACCATTAACTTTGCCAATCGCTGTCCTATAACAAGCTTTGTGGGATTTATTTCCACATCATATTCCAACAAAGTTGCAATCCAATTGCCTCGTCTTCCTTTCGGATCAGTGTGTACTAAAACATATTTGAAAATAGTGTTAGGAACATAAGCCAAAATATGAGAATGCAGAATATATACCCGAAAATATTTCAATGCTTTCATAAGTGCAAGGGCTTGCTTCTCAATGATGTTGTATTTTAAGGATGCATCTCTTATAGCTCTGCTGCAGAATGTAATGGGTCTTTCGTGATCATCTCTTTTCTGCAATAACACAGCTGCCATAGTGTGCTCTGAAGCGAATGAAAACAATATAAAATCCCGAGTGTAATCCGGGCTGACTAGAACTGGAGCTGAAGAAAGAGCCAATTCGACTAAATTGAATGATTTTATAGCCTCCTCCGTCCATTTCACTTGGCTATCCTTCTTAAGCATGTTTGTAATCTCTCTTAGGCGCTCCGCAAGATTGGGTACGAAGCAGTGTAGAAAATTCATTCTATCATTGAAAGATTGAATCTCTTTCTTATTCTAGGGCAGATCGATTTTCTGAATCACTTGTACACGTGATGGGTCAATACGAATGCCATCTTGCGAGATAATGTGCCCGAGTAGTTTACCTTCCTCCATGGCGAACAAGCTCTTTTTTGGATTCAGTGACAAGCCATATTTTCTGCACTTTTGAAAGACAGTTTTTAGATTATACATGTGTTCTTCATTAGATTTGAAAAACACCATCAAATCATCCAGGTACACAACCAAAAAGACATCCTTCTCATTTGTAAAATCTAAGTCCATTGCACGCTGAAATGTGGCACCTGCATTCTTCAAACCGAAAGGCATTTTAGCGTAATGAAAAGTTCCCCATGGAGTGGTGAACGTTGTCTTGTCTCAGTCATCTTCATGGACAAAAACTTGGTTATATCTAGAATAACCATCAAGTAGTGACATACGAGATGCTCCCACTACTTGCTGAAGTATATGATCCATTTTGGGCAATGGATAGTTATCTTTTAACGAAACTTTATTGAGATTTCTAAAATCAATGCACAAGCGAATCTCACCTATCTTCTTTCGTACGGGCACCAAATTAGAGATCCAATCCGAAAATATGATGGGAACAATGATTCCTGATTTGTACAACCTATTTATCTCCTTTTCAATTGATGGCAGTAGCTTTGGATTTAGCCTTCTCAGCTTCTGTCTGAAAGGTTTCTGATTGGGCTTAGTGGGTATAGCGTGCTGAATTATATTGGTATCGTATGTCTTTAAGTCAGAATATTCCCAAGCAAACACATCTGCAAATGAAGACAGTAAACTGATATATTTGTCCTTTGTCCTTTGTGGCAATGCTTTAGACAGTTTTACCATTTTAAGATTAGCAATTGTTCTGACATTGACATCTTCCACACCCTTCTCTGTTGGCTGCAATGTTGGTTTTCGGGCTACATCATCTTGATCAAAGAGTTCTTCTAAAGGTATCAAACCTTTAGGAATAACGTTATTCTTTAGCTGCAACACGTCCATCTCATTGATATGCACATCATATTTACCATTATCTTCACCATCATCATTTTCCACATCAATTGAGGTTTCTTTGAACTTACCTTTGTTTTGCATAAAATCATTAATCTCCTCATCATCTTGGAAAAATTTCCAATATCTCTGATTGTTCAGGACTATCGGACGATGCTTGACATGGATTTCGAATTTATTGTTGGAGTTCATTGGAATATTCAAACTAATTGCTGCCTTAGCAAGAGCATCCGCAATGCTATTTTGTATACAAGGCACACATGTCAAGGTGTAGTCTGAAAATAATTTTAGGATGTCTAGAACTGCATTCCGGTAAGCCCGCATCCGAGGATGATTTGCTTGATATTCACCTCTAACCTGCTTAATCACCAATTCGAAGTCGCCATATACTGCAATCCTCTTAGCATTCAACATTTTTAGAATTTTTAGGCCAACAATCAGAGCTTCATACTCAGCTTCATTATTTGAACAATCAAAAGCTAACTTGTAAGAGCATACCCGCACATTACTAGGCACTTTGTTCGGGGCGGAGAAAGGACTGCGTACCCAAATCCCAATTCCAGCACCATCATTTCCCATTGCTCCATCGAAATCCATGGTCCACAAACCTTCTTCCTCTTCTTGTAAGTGCTGGAAATCTATTTGTTGTGCTTTGTTTGCTTGTTGTCCATTACTTTTAGTTGAGCGCTCAACGGTGTTCTACTGTTCTTGTCCTTCTCTCTTTAAAATAACTTTGAAATTTTCTGTTATTTCTGGAATATCATCTACTCCTACTAACTGACTATCGATATCATTGAAACTATTAGAATGCAAAACAAAAGACTCTAAATCTGTATGTACATAATTAATCGGATGATTTATTGGTTTCTCCTTGCTTGTAATCATGTATTTCATTTTTTGTTCCCGATACAATTTCCTCATTTGGGCAAACACCGGAATCATTGCATAGGAGAAATATAGTTCCAGTGTCCCTTTCAATTTTTCTAACCAAGACCTGGAAAGAAGCATGCCAAACCTGGAAATATCTAGTACAACAATATCCATCAAAACATTCTTCATTAGGAGTTGATCCAGACTCACAACCAAGTCTTTGATGAGCCCCATACATCTTACTCTACTGGAATCAAACAAATAGAGATCATGGTGTTGCCGGGTGATGTCCAAACCCATCTTATCCATGATAGCCTTGGGCATGAGATTGTGAGAAGCTCCAGAATCGAACATGGCATTATGTAACACAAAATCATGCATCTTAAACTGATATAAAAAAGTAGCACATCACTATCAGGAGAATGACCATTCGATGCTGGCCCAAAAATCATTTCGGGTTTGATCATCTTCAACATTCACCATGTCAGACATTGGGTCCAAATTCAAAATTTTAGATACTTGCCCTTTATAACTGATGCTCCTCATTATTTCAGTCAAGGGAGTGGATACCTTCAATTTAGAAATTTAATTTTCTAAATTAAAAGGGGTAATCTTTTCTACCTCTTTGACTGGGATTTCTTTCCTTTCCTTTTCTTTCGATGCAATTGGCTGGCTTGATTTTTCTGCTGATGGTGATTCGCTACTACCCGGGTCAACCGCCTCCTTTCCTTTCCTTTGTGCAACTGGTGAATCATTCTTTGATGTCTCACCATCCTTCCTCTTCTAAATTGGTTTAACCGACGCTTCTCTGTTTCTAAGTGAATATCACTACTACTGGGCAGACAGAGCATTCATATAGCCTCTTTGGTACTCATCTGATTCTTCCTCCAAAATGGTGTCATTTGCTAGAATGAAATCTGCATCTTTGTGTACAGCCGAACTTTCTGCATACTCCTCATCCTCAGTAATATAAATAGGAAAATCATCAGGAGTAAAGAAGTGGTTTTCTTCACCTATTATATTCCCGTCCTCATTTGACTCCGGTCCATGCACAAAATTTTGCTGCAAGGGTGGCTGTACTGGCTGTTGTGCTGTTTGCTATTGGGCTCGCTGATCTCTCTGCCTTATTTTATATTGTGGCTATTGTTGGCCATAGAAGTTAGGATTTCTAACTTGTGGCTCAGGTTTGTCAAGTTTCACCCTTTCAAGCATCTGATCTACCTTCCAGATTAATTGATCTACCGAGGAAGACTCTTCTTTTACGGTGACCTTCTTTTCTGCCTTTGCTCTAGCCCTCTTGGTCAGCAGATTTGCTTCAATGCTGACTGCTATCTTTTGCATGTCTTCCATTGTGGCTCGTTCTCTCTCTCTTAATTGATAAGCCATGTCAGCATCAAAACCATCCAGAAAATTCACCATGGCTAGCCCCACAGGTGGCCTTAGATGATCAGGAATTTCATTATAAACAGAATTGAATCTAATGCAGTAGTCTTGGACTGACTCACCAGCATTTCATTTGATTTGCTGATATTCAGCCAGAATTTGAAGAGGATTCTTTTTCACTTCCCACCGGCCTAAAAATTGTCTTTGTAGGTAGGCCAAGGTAGCGATACATACAACCGAAAAACCTATGAACCACTTCCTCACTTCACCTGCAAATGTCTGGACAAAGAGTCCCATTGCCACATTCCCCGCATCGATCTCGTGAAGTTGACAGAAATCTGCCTTCTGTCCACATGTTGTTGAGCGTTAATACTTTTAGGAGTGCCATCAAGAAACAAGATTTTGCTTTGATAATCTGCGGGCATATCATCTAAAACTTGAGGCAGAACAAGGGGTGCAAAACGAGCAGCCATCACTCTTGGTGGATTTGGCCTTTGAGGTGTTGGAGGAGTGTGCGCAGTTTGCAGGGGGCTAGCAATTGGCGTTTGAAGCTGTGCGACAATGTAATTATTAGTTGACCAGTTAGCCCTTTCCGTTTCCAAGTCTACAAGAAACTATGGATTGTGGACAGTAGAGTCAACTGCCCTTTCGGATTTGGTCTCGAACAATGATATTTCAAACTGCTCATCAAAATCTAGCTCTTCAAGATACTCAAAAATGTCAGGACAAGAATGGGATTTGAACACGGGAAATATAGAGCTCTCTTGATGACGAAGTCTTGGAATCAAATTTGGATTTCGTAGATGTGCGGAGGATCTGGATCTGGATTAGCTCTGGTATATCGTCTAGAAGCCAACGTGCTATTTAAGAAAAATCAAAGGACACAACCAACTCACTTAGCCTATCAAATCCTAAACTTATCGTCTGGAAGCTTAGAATTATCAAGAAGTAAGGGGAGTAACTTCGTCCCCAGTGGAGTCGCCACTATGTTAGCACCTAAATCTACCTTAGGCTGAAGGAAGACAAAATTCAAGGTAACCACAAACCACCCTCAGTTTGGTAGCTAGCCCTACCAGAACAGGAGAGGGCTCTCTCCGGGTCACACTCAGTAAAAATACACAAT
>APFE030310761.1:0-14644 GCA_000404065.3 Pinus taeda
TCTCTGTGAAGGCATTTATCTCCATCTGCATTTCTTGGCACTTCCTTTCCAAATTCTGTATAAAATTCCTCATAGTTAGCACCTTTTTCACTGTCAAAATGGTGCTTGTTCTGTCCTTGATATCCAAAGCTGCTAACTGTTCTCTGGTATGAGTATTCAAAAAATGAATTAGTCTATTGGCCTGCTTAGGCATGTTTCTCAATGATGCTCTGGCCCTTTGAATTTCTACTTGGGCCCTTTCTATCAATTCTATTTGTTCATGGATCGTTTGAATTGATTTCCATTGGTCAGTGATAGACTGGCCAATTTTGGTCCACAAAATTGTTTTAATGTCTGCTAGAGGTTTATATAGGGTGAGATCTTTTTCCAAGGATTTCACCTTATTCTCCAAGGCCTTTACCTCTCTGGTTTTCTCTGCCACTATTATCTTAGATTTGTCATAGCTTACCTCTAGTTTGGCAATTTTTTCTTTTGCCTCTTTAAGCTCTGACATTTGGACTTCTAGCTCTTTTACTGCTTTCATCAGTTCTTCCATGCTCATGCTGGTATCTGGCGTTGTTGTCGTTGCTGAAGCTGAGGTACCTGTTGTTGATGCTGGGATAGTAGGAAGGAGTGTTGTTGTAACTGTGGGGGGAGTAGTGGTCCCTGTTGGAGCTGTTTCGAGTGGCTGGGAGGTCGACTCTCCCTGCTTCTCTTTCATTTCTTTCTCCAATGCCTACTCTATTTCTGCTAATCTCTCATTCATCCTCATTAGTAAACTCACCATGTCCTCCTCTTCTTTCTATTGTACAACTTCTGTGGTTTGTGGATGCATTGTAATTGGTAGCTTTAATTGCTTTTTGAGGGCTACAATTTCCTCCTCCTTCTTCTTTATTAGTGCTTTGATGCCCTTTGCATCCTTAGGATTATGCCCGAGCTCGATGATAATTTCTTCTAAGGACTAAATCTCGTTGTCCTTAGCTAAGGAGGAAGCCTTTTCCAATTCTAATTGGGCAGAGGTATTGTGCAACGAATTTTGCAGTTTGTGAGCGAGCAATGCCTTGTCTGCCAAGGTGGAGTACACCATTTCCCCAGTTTGTTTGTGTAATTCAATCTGGTCTATTGGGTGGATGTCTTTAAAGAGAACTTCCAGATTGTTTCTAGTATAATCAGCAGCGGATTGTGGTTGTTGTGTCTTGCGCTTGAAATGACTGAGGATCATTTTCTTTTCCTGAATATCATAAGAAACCATTAACCTTTGTTGATTGGTGGGTGTTGTCCTCATCAGATGATTATAAAGTTGCATCCTCACTGGATCATTCTTTGCCTTTATCTCGGTGAAAGTTTTCTTAATATCTGAGCCTTGCTTGCTTTGAGGCCTAGTGGATGAAATTTCCACACTCTGCTGCCTCTCTAGCTCTTGCTGGAATGAACCAGTTGATGTGCCTACCATTGGAGAAGTTTTCTGCTCAGTCCTTTCCTCATCCCTCATGCTACCAGTGGTTTCTTCTACATACTCACTGGTTTTGAATCCCAAGATGTAGGCTATCATGTCAATAATAAATTTTCCTGCTTCATTAAACCATGAGTCTAGATATGGAGGAGGTTCCTGAGGTTGACAATTTGGTTTCATAAATAATTGGCCTATTCTGGTTATTTCTGAACTTGGCAATTTGGCACCTTGGTCAAGCAAAAGTCCCAAGGAAAGAGGAGTCAATGGCCCAATTGGCTTAAAATGTAGCATCTCATTTATAGATTCAGGGGTGATATAAAATAGAACTGTTCCAGAAGGAGACATCACTGCCCTTTGAGTGGGCTCATAATTGGCATGGCATTGGTGAATGAGGTCAGGAAAAACATTGACACAAGGGAGGTAGTACATGGACATATTGGACTCCCAAATTCCAAAGATGTCACCTTTGTTTCTGTAGCTGTTCCTGATCTCACAGAATGCCTGGAGATGAGATTTGTTACCCATTATGTCGTTAATCTGGAAATCCTTGTCAGCTAAAGGTATCCACTCTAGTTCTTTATGTGGAGCATTGAGAGGGGCAACATTGAGGGCCACTGGAGCAGGGGCTTCCATTTTGTAAATTCTCTTGTGATTTTTTAAGAGAAATGGGGGTTTCTGCAACGACAGTGAGTAAAACAGTGGCTCTGGGGCTTTTCTCAGAGGATTTGTAGACTGAAGTTAATTAAAAATTACCTCACAGGATAAAACTTACAGTGAGACACAAAGTTTGCAGAGTTTCTTCAGTAAAAACAGGAAAAAGCAGAGGTAATGGTGCGTTTTTTGAAATCAGTTTGATGATTTGAGCTCGAATTTTGGGCGTTTTTTGGAAAATGTGCATCAAAAAGTCAAACTAGAGGGCTTGGGAACAAGGCTTTGGCCAATACCTGTTTTTAATCAGCTCGCTAGGTGAATTTTATAGAGACATACGCAATGTGCAGGTTTTTTGGTGAAAAAATAGACAACAGAGTAGTTTCAGTGCACTTGTGTGGAAAGCGGAGGTAGAATTCAATACAAAATAGGGTTTTTTTGGCATTTATCTATGTTGAAAGAGTTTCAAACGCAGGTTTATGGGAGCAGCATATAAATACCTGGGTTTTGGGTGCGGTTGCCAGTAATTTGCAAGTTGGATGTCGAATTGCTGAGTCAAATTCCAGAATAAACTGGTTGGGGTGGCAGACTAGAGTTTTGTCGACGGACTCGTCGTAAATTTCATGCACGGGCTTTGTAAACAAAATTAATAGAAGTGGACGAAAATGTCGTTTTCGTGGGTTTTTAACAAAAATTCAGCTTTTACGGGCTTTTTGGCGCTTTTTTGCAATGACGTCAGCATGACGTAATTGTCTGCCATGTAGCGGGGTGCGGAAGGTGATGTGGCGGATGATGTGGCAAATGAGTTGGAGCTGAGGTGGCAGATGACGTGGGCATGACGTCAGCGGGTGGTAAGCGGTATTATCGCACCACTTTTTGGGCAGCGGCAGTATTGAGTGGGGGGGTCGTGATACAGTCGGGCGAGCGACGCGTGTCCCCTGTACAGCGACGAAACCGCCATTTTCCAGGAACATAAACTTCGGGCATCGGGGGGATCGTGATACAGCAGAGCACCGTCGGATCTGAGAGCCTGGATCCAACGGTTGACAGTGAACGGGAAATAGCGGGGGTTGTGGCGCGGGGACCCGCCATAATATTTCAGCGTTTTATAATGTTTTGCGAGGTTTTGCAATGTATTTCGATTTTGGGTTCAGGCGGGTTGGTTATTCATTTAACCAAATGTTAAATGAAACCCAATATTTACATGCGCGCAAGGGGTTATTATAAGGTTCCGAGTGAACCTATAATTCCCGAAGAACTTTAATATATGGCTATATCGCCGAGGGTCGGGATATTAGTTTTTTAGGGGTTTCTTATGTATTTTATATATAATAAAGGCGGGGAAACATTATATAGGAGCTATATAATAAAGTTAAAACGTTAATATGAATATGTGGGATGAATATGTATAAATAAATGTTAAGTTTATAGAGTAAAAAACTTAGACATAGGGAAATGAAAGGATACCAAGTTATGAAGTTTGGGAAACTTAGCATAATGGAATAAAAAGATTTTACACAAGAAATGTGGCTTGTTCTGCCTAGGTGAAAACAAAGTTTCACTTAGTCTTTTCCATGAAATGAAGTGGACTAAGGGCAGTGAGCAGATCTCATTGCCCTTGGGGGGATGTTAGTAAGTGTTCTTGGAAAAATGAGGAGGGAGATTAGTCATGCTCCATTTGTTCTGTAACTACCTTGCCATAGCACCTTATGATATTCATGAGAGATGAATCATATTTGAGTAAAGAAATCACTCATGCAACTGCTTCTGCAACATCAAAACTACTTACCCAGCCTAGTCCACCTAACATTTTTTCTTCATTCTTCCTTGGGTGCATTTAAACTAGCAAACCCTGATTCTCTTCTTTTCTGTTAGCTACCTTCCTATCTAAGTCTACCCTTATCTCTTCCCAGGGCCCAGATTAAAAAGTTGGGCTCTTTTGCTTCTCTACCTATCTACTCATCTGTAAAGCTTGAACTATTTGGACAAACCTTTATTCTCTATTCTAAGACAAGCAAATTCAAACATGAAGTTGGCCAGGATTAAGCTGTCTAGCCATTCATAAACTATGATAAGAGTCAAGCAACTATACATAGTGAAATTCTTCAAAATATGGAACCTTTGCAGCATGGAAAAGATGAACATATTGGGCACTTCTCCAGTCAATCATGAAAAATGAAACTTATTGGTATAGGAATCTAACAGTGGCTCCACTTGGGGATGGCTTTTCCTGGTGAAAAGTCAAGAACAACAAGTCAAATGGCCTTATATTCAATTCTTGTTGTATTCTAAAATTTCTCCTTTGTTGTACACAAAATGATGCATCTGCAAAATTTAAGTGTTTCTCATGAATTCATTCACATAGTTGCAGCTCTGTTTAGGATACTCTGTCTGAATATTTGTCATCATTTTCACAGCTCCCAAGTATTGTTGTAATAAACTGCAGAAAGTAAACGTTGTTATGTACAAATTAAAGTGTTGATATCTTTAACAAAGTGGATCAAAATATTGCTTCAGCATTCGGCCATTGACTGGTCCATCATCTGCCTCTGTACCATCCAGACTTTTCAAAAAGTAGGTGTTGTTTCCTTGTGCACTCTGAATGATAAATGGTCCTCTCCACAAGAAATCAAATTTTCCATGTTTTCCCCTATCTTCTCTTCTGGAATCCCACTTCAAAACTTTGTCTCCAATGTAGAAATCCTTTGCTTTGGTCCTTTTATCAAAGATCTTTTTAAGTTTCTCTTGTAGGACCTGAGCTCTCTGATATACCTCCTCTCTTGTCTGCTACAAGTGAATAGTTTGGTTGATCCTTCTCTGAATATCATTAGGTTCTGCATGTATTTCTTGTAGCAAATTTATCACTGGGATTCCCAAAGAAGAAGGGAATACTGCCTCCATACCATAAACAAGCTGATACGGGCTAGTTCCAATAGATCTCTTAGTGGTTAATCTGTTTGCCCATAGTGCATTGACAAGCTTTTTATGCCAGTTTTTCTTATTCTCCTCCAATACTTTCTTAATGATGTTGATCAGACTTTTGCTGGAGGATTCAGCTAGGCCATTACCTTGAGGGTAATAGGTTGTGGAATGGCCTAAGGTAATGTGGTATTTATGGCAAAAAGTGATCATTCTCTTGGATTTAAAAGCAGCAGCATTGTCTGTTATAATTATTTTAGGACAGCCAAACCTAGACAAGATGTTGGTCTCTAAAAATTGCATGATCACTGAGTCATTGGCTTGCCTACAAGGGATGGCCTCTATCCACTTGGTAAAGTAGTCTGTTGCAGTCAAAATCCATTAATGTTGGCTAGAGGATGAAAGGTGGATTTCCCCTGAAGTCTAAACCCCATTGTTGAAATGGTCTTTCAGTGGAAATGGACTTGAGGGGCAGAGGCAGCAACTTTTTCTTGCCTTCAAAAATTTGGCATTTGTGGCAAGAAGTTACATATTTCTTTACATCAAAAAATAAGGTGGGCCAATAAAATCCAGCCCTTAGGATTTTATCAGCAGTTGATTTCCAATATAAATGTCCACCACAATCCCTTGCATGAAACTCTTTAAGTACTTTGTCAATTTCTTCTTTGATTAGACAATTTAATAAAACACCTTCATGATTTTTCCAAAAGAGAGCATGATCTAAAATACAGAACTTGGAAGCTTTCATTTTCGAAACCTTTTCTTAGTTCTGGATAATCCTGGAGGAGCTTGCGGGTTTAATAATACAAAACATATGTCAGCATACCAAGGTGATTGTAAAAAGGCTTGATTGATCTGTGGAGTCGCCATCTCCTGCTCATTATCCAGTTGATTTATGTCAAGGGCTTGAAAGTTGGTTTCAATCATGAGTTTGGCTAATCCTTGTCCCTTTATCAGCTTTGTTGGTTTGATTTCAATGTCATATTCTAGTATGGTAGCTATCCATTTGCCCCTTTTGCCTTCAATTCCTTCTTGGGTTAGGATGTCTTTAACAACAATGTTGGGCACATAAGCAATCACATGAGAGTATAAGATGTAAACTCTAAAGTCCTTAATGGCTTTTACAAGTGCATATGCTTGTTTCTCCATGATTTGATATTTGAGTGGAGCATCTCTAGGTGCCTTGCTAAAGAAGGCTATGGGTTTTTCACATCCCTGGTCATCTTTTTGAAGCAAAACAACAGCAATTGTATGTTCTGATGCAAATGAGAATATGATAAAGTCCTTGTCAAAATTGGGGCTTGTGAGGACTGGTGTTTGAGTCAAAGCTTTTTTGATTTCTTCAAAGGCTTCTTTTTTGATTTCTTCAAAGGCTTCCTTAGCTTCTATTGTCCACTTAACCTTGGAATCCTTTTTCAGCATGTTTTTCAGTAATCTTATCAGCTCAGCCAGGTTTGGTATGAATCTTTTTAGAAAATTGATCTTCCCCAAAAAGGCTTGTAGTTCTTTGATGTTTCTAGGGTGAGGGACTTGCAAGATGGCTTGTATTCTGTCCGGATCAATTCTAATGCCTTCTTTAGAGATGATATGGCCCAATAATTTTCCTTCTTCTAGGCCAAACAATGATTTCTTTGGATTCAATGATATACCATATTTTCTACAAATTAAGAATACCTTCCTGAGATGATCTAGGTTTTCTTGATCTGATTTGGAAAAAGTTGTAAGGTCATCTAGGTAGATGACTAAAAAATCATGGATTTCTTTAGCAAAAGCTATATCCATGGCTCTTTGAAAAGTTGCTCCTGCATTCTTGAGTCCAAAAGGCATTTTTACATATTTGAATGTTCCCCAAGGGGTTGTGAAAGCAGTTTTATCTTGGTCATTAGGCTGCATTAGGATCTGATTGAAGCCTGAGAATCCATCTAACAACGATATCCTTGAAGCACCCACTACCCTTTGTAGAATGTGATCCATTTTGGGTAAGGGGTAGTCGTCCTTTAAAGAGACTTTGTTCAAATTTCTCAAATCAACACACAGCCTAATCTCCCTTGTCTTCTTTCTAGTGGGCACCAAATTTGAAACCCATTCTGAGAATCTGATGGGAGCAATAATTCCAGCTTCGTACATCCTTTTGACTTCTTTCTCAATTAAAGGGAGGAGCACCGGGTTGATCCTCCTAAGTTTATGTTTGAAAGGTTTTTGGTTTTCCTTGAGAGGTATGGTGTGTTGGATAACAGATGTATCATAAGACTTTAGGTCCTCATAACTCCATGCAAAAACATCTTGAAATTCTTTAAACAGTTCAACATACTTCAGTTTTTGGTCAGGGGGTAGAGCTTTGGACAATTTTATGATTTTAGGATTCTCTGCAGTTCCTATATTACAGTCCTCAATTTCTGCGTTTAATGGCTGTATTTTAGGTTTCCTAGAAATGTCATTTGAGTCAAAAATGTCTTCCAAAGGGGTGAGGCCTATAGGTAAAAAATTATCCTTCAAATCAATGACTTCACATTCTGCTCCAATGGCATCCTCACATTCTTTTTCTTAAAGTTTCTGTAAATTTGTTTTAGCAAACTTAGTGGGATGTAGAATTTGGTTTGTTGTCTCAGCAGAAATATGTGTCTCAACTGGGTCTATTTGATCATTTTCACTTGCAGAGCTTTTATCTATTTTTGTGCTAGAAAACTCTTCTTTGAGGGTCAGGAAATTATTGATTTGAATGTAACTGTCGAATACTTGCCAATTTTTTACATTGTCTGGAACACTTGGTCTGTGTTTGATTTCAGCTGTGAAAAGATGAGTAGGACCAAATGGCAGCTTGCAAGTACTGGCAAAGGTTGCTAGGCTATGAGCATGTAAATTTTGATTCCTTGGGATTTTGGTGAGTTGGGATTCTAGGAAGGTGTTGAGAATTTGAATTGTTGCACCTCTGTATGATCTTAGCCTAAGATCATTTGTGACAGAGTTAACTTTCATTTGTTGAATGATGAGATCAGAATCTCCCAAAATTGATATCCTATCCG
This sequence comes from Pinus taeda, assembly GCA_000404065.3. Taxonomy (NCBI): domain Eukaryota; kingdom Viridiplantae; phylum Streptophyta; class Pinopsida; order Pinales; family Pinaceae; genus Pinus; species Pinus taeda. Next base: position 8,023 of record APFE030310761.1, read on the forward strand.
CCCCTAGGCTTTTGATCACTTTAAGCCTGAGCAGAAGGGCTTCATATTCGTCCATGTTGTTAGTACATCTGAAATTCAGTCTATATGCATGTCCTTCAGCATGGTCATTCTTCATGTTGTGAATCCAAATGCCTGCCCCTGCTCCTAGCTTATTAACAGATCCATCAAACTCTAGATACCATAGGATTTCTTGTTTAGAACTATTATCAGGAATTGTCTCAATTTGTTTAGCAGACAGATTTGGATCTTCATTTTCTTTTGGTGTTTCTTGTGTGACTGCTATATGACTTTTCTCAGAGACTTCTTGAATCTGAACTGTGGATTTTTCATATAGGAATTCATTCTGGTTTAATGCAAAAATTTTAACATCAGTTGGGGTATGAATCTCAGTGTTGTACAAGATGAAAGAATCCATGTCGGAGTGCATGGAATAAATGGGAAAGTTTTGGGGTTTTTCTTGGTTGCTGACCACATACTTCATTAAAGTTTCTCTATATAATCTCTTTGGCTGACCAAAGACTGAGATGGTGGCATAAGACATGTCAAGTTGCAAAGATCCATGAAGCTTGGCACCCCAGGATCTAGATAACAGCATTCCATATTTGGGTGGAATATCAGCCACCACCACATCCATTAAAATTGTTTTGGCAGGATATTGGAATAATGATACACACAGATCTTTGATCAAGCCTAGACATCTAACTTGGCTGGAATCAAATGAGAATACGTCTTTGTATGGTCTAGTTATGTCAAGCTCTAATTTTTCCATCACAGATTTGGGCATCAAGTTATGAGAGGCCCCAGAATCAAACATTGTATTGTGAAGTATCTTATCATGAATATTTAAGCTGACATAGAAAGGAGGAACTCCTCCATCTACCGATTTTCCATTTGCTTCAAGGCCAAATATAAGTTCTGGTTGATCATCAAGGACATTCACTGAATCTTTGTTTTCTAAAATCTGTAATGATCTGTTGATTTGTTCTCTAAAAACTTCATGTCTAGCCAATTCAGAAAGTGGAATAGCTATTTTTAGCTTGCCTATTTCAGATTCCAGGTTGAAAGGTTTTTCTATTTGAATCTTTACATTGCGGGCAGCAAAATTTTCTCTTTCTGTTGTGTTTTTAGCGTTCTTTTCTCTATCAGGAGTGCTGTCATGGATTGTATTTGCTTTAAAATTAGTTTCAGGGGATCTGTTTGCATCTTCTTTTGGAGGAGGGGAGGTGGATGGCTGATTGTTTGATGGCTGTAAGTCTGATATGTCATCCACCGTGGGCTCTTTTGGGTCGAGGTCGTTTCTGGCAAGGAGTTCTAAGGGGAAATTTTATCCTTTGCTTTTTTGGGCTACTTAATATCCTTCTGCCTGTTGGGTTCAGGGGCATCTACCGTCCTGGTTCTCGGTTTATATTGTTTATGAACCTCATAGACAGCTGCATCATACCCCTCTCTAAAATCAAAGGATTCCCCTGATTGCACTTGAAATTGACCTAAAGTGTGGGCCTCTTGGTCTTCTTGAGTTAGGAAGATTTGTTGTTCACTATTGAGACCCATCAAACAAATTTGGGTATCTTCTGTTGGTTCACTAGATGTTGAAGCTTCAACATAGTTTTCTTGGAATGGAGTTCTAATGTTTTGATCAGGGCCAACTTTTCCTACATTTGGATTTTGATTTCTTCTAAAGTTTGGATTTCTTGCATTGCTGCTTGGTTGGCCCTCCCATGAAGATTTTCTCTCAATAGTTTCCACTTTATCTCCAAGTCTATCTGTTGGCCGGATAAATCGTTCTTGCGGACAAGAACGATCTCCCTAGTATCGAATGATATCTAGCAACAAGGAGCACAAACAAATCTACTTTTCTCTAAACATGTTTCAATTCATAAATGAAAACTAAGAGGTGTAACAGACCCTACCTCGGTCCAACGCTTGTTTGTGGCAGCTTGGTTTCAACAGCTTCAAGCAATTCCTCTTTAGTAACCTGCATACACAAACAAACACACATCAAAGAACACCTGCAAAGATATTATAATAAAACATGTTCATTATGAAGATCAAGGAGCTCATAAAATAAACTATTAGAGATAGTTCATTGAGAAAAACAAACTTGATTGTATTAACTTTATGAATAAAATAACCTTACAACCTTTGCTTTGATGTTGCACAAGTTCTTTCCAGGGTCCAGCAGGATTCTCCTCTACTTTGACAAGCCTCACTCACTTCCCAAATGAAATAAAAGGTATGTGATCTCTCCTCTCACAAGCTCAAAAAGGAAGTCTAATTTCCAGCAGCATTTACCCTCAAGAATCTTCAGCTTTCAACCCCCCCTACAACGAGCCCAATGCCTGAATTTACAGTGCAAATGGAGGAAGTTGCAGCTCCACCATTGAAGCGATAAGTTCCTCCTTCAATGGGATAAGCACCTCATATCATGGAGTTAGCTCCCTTAGTTATGGAATGGATGAACCAAGGTGGAGAAGACTTGCCAGTGCAATATTCCTTCTAGAAGTGTCCAGAAGTGACCCAAGATGAGTTTTTAAGAATGAACTCACGCCTTTTTAACTTTTACAGGGGTTCGCACCAATCACTTGATAGACAAAGTGGTCAGGTTCGTAGGAAACATGACCATTGGGTGCGGCACCGCAAGAAATGCGAGGAGAAAGTGTGAAACTAGGATTTGAGATATCTTTAAGGTCTTTCTCCCATTTTCAAGGCTTGACATGAAGAGCCGAGGCTTAAAACTTGCAAAGGAGGTATGTATGAGTGTTGATGGACTCACACAAACTGTAGAAAGTCATGGTGACAATTTTTTGTGTAACAAGATTATGAAGAGTTGGAGGAGGAGATGATTTAGGTACTTGTTCACTACTACTAGAGGATCAATAATAAAAAATAATTCAAGAAGATATTATGGAATTATGGCACAAATTTTTGAACTCCAATGATTGAGAAAATCGAGGAATGTGTTCCACTAATCAAGGGAGAAGATCCACCAATCAAGGGAGAAAATCCACTAATCAAGGGATTTTGGTGGGGAAATCTTCCTCCAGCCATGGGGAATGATTCTTAATCATTTTGTATAAGTACGAAGTTGAATTTTCCTCTAGGAAATGATTGAGAAAATCTAGGAATATGTTCCCTGCCATTTAATGCAAGTATCTAGTATTGGGGACTACATCCACTAATCAAGGGATTTTGGTGGGGAAAGATTCCTCCATTCATGGGGAGTGATTTCCAATCATCTTGTATAAGAACCAAGTCAAATTTTCCTCTAGGGAGAGAAATTTATTAGTGTTATTGTGGAGAGAGCTTGTATTCTTGCAGCTCGATTGTATTTTCTTGCATGGATGTATTCTATTGATGAAAATAATGAATATTGGTGTCATGTTAAGCTTCTAAATATTTTTATCCTCCATAGGTCTCTGTGTTTCCTTGGGCTTTGCCATCCTAGGAACCTCATAGCCCTTTTCTATCATTTTATTTGTTTCTTTTCATTTCTTATTCACATGCATCTCTAGTTTTTATTTGTTTCTATTTCTGCATTTAGTATTAATGATTTCTTGTTGTAGGATTGAGTTAAATGATTGATGTAAGTTCTTTCGTAGGATCACAAGAATTATTTCTTCATTGGAAAATCTTTGGAAGTTCATAATAATCATTGAGTTTCTTGGATTAGTCTTCTCATTCCCAAATCTAGATTGTTGGACCTACCTTTTAGAAAAGAACATTAAATTTCTGTTATGAGCTTCAATCAATTTGATTATGCTTTCATTAGATAAAAAAAAATTATATTTCATAACAAAAATCATCCCATTTCATTTTCACTTCATTTGGTTAGGCATTTCTTAGATTTACTAGCTCACTAGTTCGCAAATTTCTAGATTTTCAACTAGTAATGCTTTTTTATCTTTTTTGCATGAGTTAACATAAGTCTTTTTGAGTGATTCTAATTGGAATAGGGACCTAAGACATCCTAATTAATAAAAAAAGTTGTCCCATCCAATTTTGATTTGATTTGCTTGTTCATTAAACCCTCACCAATTTCATCATTTCACAAGGAAACTTCTCCAAGCTTTTTGAGCGAATCCATCCATCTCTCGACTTTGATTTTCAGTTCTAAGTGATCCTAGGAATTTTCCCACTCCATTCCACCCATCCCACATCTTTCCTAGGCCTCCCATCACATTGAACACCTCACATTTTACTCTTGGCTGTATCCTATATGTTTCCTGTAATTCCTACATGATCATCCTGTAGGTTTATAGTACATCTTGTAGGTTTTCCTGAAATGACCTATTTTGAGGCCGAATTGATGGAAAACCTCTAGGAAGTAACCAAAAGCCTCCCAAGGGTCTCCCACACCATCCAACCATCTCCTAACCCTTCCATCCAAAATCCAACATCGTTAATTCACCTGCCACATCACCAAAAGAAATTAGTTTTAATACTTGATTTTGTATGAAAAGACAAAAAGAAAAAAACATATTTGTTTCAGTCCCTTTACTTGCACATTAGTGATGTTTGATGCTTCTTAATTCCATGCTTAGATAGTAGCATTTGGTTAATGATAATTTAGCATTATTTCAAAGCATAGTTTCTTGGCAGCTAATTAGGAAATGGTGTGATTTAGCATTGAATTTCCATCTCTTCCCTTGTAATTTCTTTCTTGCAATAGGTTAAGGTTCCATTTCAAACATTTCATTTTCTACAATTAGTTTAGGATTTGACTTGAGCACGTGCATTCCACTACATCATAACAACAAAAGAAGGACACATTGTATGCTACACATATAGTGCCGACACCTCTTGAGTTTGTTCGAACCCTGGGTTGATAATTAAAGTCGGTAGCCTTGGGAGTTGCAACATTCTTATTGCAATACTGAGGCCCATAAATGGACAAGGTTTAGGAGTACAGAGAAATCTTCACCTCACCCACAGGGGTACCTCTACACTATAAGTTCTATCACTCCATCAATATGACCCCAAGCATGCCACTACCTAATGGACTGATCTATCGATGCTCTGTTTTGAAGACCAATGAAATGAAGAGGCAGATTTAGGAAGTGTTGCAGAAAGGTCATATCAGGCCAAGTTCATCACCCTATGGGAGCATGATCATGTTGGTACAGAAGAAGGATGATACTTGTAGATACTGTATTGACTAGCAAGCACTAAAGAAGATCATTGTCTAGAATAGCTATCCAAACCCACAGATTGATGAACTTATGGACCAACTCAAGGTCAAAAAATATTTCAACAAGATTGAATTAAAGTCTAGTTATCACCAAGTACTGATTGAACCCTACGATTTGTAGACGACTCCCTTAAAATCCAAGGAGGGCCTTTTCAAATGGATGGTCATGCGCTTCGGGTTGACGAATTCCCTTGAATCCTTCATGAGGCTGATGTAAAACATCTTGTGACCCTTCACCAACTCATTTGTGGTGGTGTATTTGGATGACATTCTGATATTCAGCCAGAGTTGGCAAGAACACCTTGACCATATTTGAAAGGTCTCCAAACCCTACGGCAACACAAGTTGTGTGCCAATTTGGAGAAATGGACTTTTGGTGTGACTGAGGTTCAATATCTAGTGTACATCATTGATGAGCATGGTGTTCATGTGGAACTATCCAAGGTACAATTCATTCAGGATTAGCGAGCTCCAACCACTCTAACAAAGCTCTGTAGCTATCTGGGTCTTATCAACTTCTATATCAAGTTTGTTTTGGGGTTCTCACATATCACTTTGCCTTTGAGTCAGGTCACCAAGGGAAGAGTGAAAGAAAAGTTTTTTTTGTCTGAATCCCAACATAAGGCATTTGTTGAGTTGAAGCATATATTCTACTCTACATGAGTACTCACATTACCAGTCCTACAACAACTATTTAATACCAAGACAGATGCCCCCCACTATGATTATTGGTGTAGTTCTTACCCACCAGGGGCATCCAATGGCATATCATAGTGAGACACTTTCAGACACAATCTAGAAGTATTCCACCTATGAAAAAGAGTTGTATTCCATTATGCAGGCATGCCGACAATGGAATCATTACATTATGGGTAAGGAAATGGTCATCCATAGACCACCAACTCCTACAGTTAACAATGTAAACTTTGAAACGAGAACCCATACTATTACTCGTTTTGTAGAGATAGCAAAAAAGTGACTCAATTTCAAAAAGGGGTTATGCAGAACACACATGTGTTTTTTAAAGCTTAGTTTTTGGCACTTTAAATAGCCGATATGATTACTTGTTTTGTAGGGTTGGTAAAAACGTGACCTGATTTTTAAAAGTGGTTAAACATAATACACTTCTTTTTGTTGGGAGCATATTTTTGACATTTTAAATTTTCTTATGCATCAAATATAAATATTTGTTTTTAAATATTAGTGATTTTCATGCTGATTTTGAAATGTGTAGATGCAATGTGTTGATGTAGCATACCTTTTTTTAGAGGACTTATTTTTCACACTTTAAAATTTATTATTTCCAAAAAAATTTTAAATTATGATTACTGAACGAATTTTCAAGTTGTTTTATTTTTCTGTTTTTAGATGTTGATTAGTTAAAAAACATAAATATAAAAATATATATAAAAGGACGAACAAAAGAAATAAAAA
>APFE030310761.1:16247-35205 GCA_000404065.3 Pinus taeda
ATTTTAATTTAATTTTATGTTTTCATAATTTTTTTGAAATTTTAATGTTTTTCAAGGTCATAATAAAATATTTTAAGCCATTATTTCAAAATGTTGAAATTTTACAGTTGAAATTTTTTCGTTATCCTAGCGTCAACACTTTTAGTTTTGAAGGTGTTTTTTGCACAAAATTTACCATTGAAAAAAAAAATGTTATTCGAACATCAACACTTCGTTTTGAAGGTGTTTTTTTGGACAATTTTTGCTCAAAAAATTGGTTTTCACTGCCATTTCTAAAACATGTTGAAAATATACCCTAGGAAAAAAAGGTGTTATTCTAGCACCAACACTTTTTGTTTTTAGCACTGTTTTTGATGTTTTTACGGGGTTTTTTTGCCAGAGTTCTCGTTTTGAGTTTATAGTTCATGTTTCAAAGTTTACATTGTTAGTTCATACATACACAAGGGAAGTTCAGAAATGGTGCACATACTTGCAATAGTTCCATTTGAATATTAAGTACAAAAAGAGCATCACCAACAATGTTTCAGACTACCTTAGCCAACCGCCATTCATGCCACTGACCACTATGCTTGAATCTTGTGGGAACGAAACTATGGGGTGGCCACATATTTACAGGAACGATCCAAAATTCGACAACTCATACCAAATGCTCCTGGAAGGAAAAAAAAGTTGCAAATTTTCACCTCCAATATGCACTGTTATGTCACCTAGGACACCTCTGTGTTCCTTCAAGTGAGTGTGCCAAGATGATTTTGGAGGCACAGTATAGTCGGGTCACTTGAAATTTAGGGGTAGATAAAACAATGGCAATGCTGCAGAGTTACTTTTATTGGTTGAACCTTCAAGAGGATGTTGGGAAGTACATTAGATCGTACACTTCCTATGCCATTTCCAAACTGACCATCAAGAAGCAAGGCCTATATAATCCTCTAACAACTCTTAGTCGACCTTGGGAACCCATGTCCATGGATTACATGTGAGACCTTCCTTCTACTAAGCATGGAAATGACTGTGTTTTCATGGTCATTGAGAAATTGTCTAAGATGACCATTCTAGCAGCTTACAGGAAGAATATCGTGGAAAAATCCACTACTAAGCTCATGTTTGGAAGAGTGTTGGTACATTTTGGGATCCCAAAATCCATTATTTCAAATCGAGACAACAGGTTCCTAAGTACATTTTGGTCAAGCCTTTCGTCAATGTTGGAAACTAAGTTCACTAAGTCCACGACTTTCCACCCCCAAATTTATGGCCAAATAGAGGTCGTCAACATGATGATCGTACATATTTTGTGTATGTACAACATGAAGCATCGACGTACATGGGAAGAAAGCCTCCCATATGTCCAACACAACTATAACAAGGCTCTCCATAACTCAATTGGCCACAACCCCTCTTAGGTGTGGTTGGGATTCCAGCTACCATGGCCGACTAATGTGGCCACACCATTTGCAGTTACTCAGCCAAATTTAGATCATACCGAGTCTGAAGCTAATATGGTTAACAAGTTCATTGTGCACATTCAGTAAATCCACCAACATGTCCATGAAATATTGGACATAGGCAATAATAGGTACAAGTAGCGTCATGATTACCATTGGCTTCCACACAAGCTCGAGATGGGAGACAAAGTTTGGTTACATTTGCAGAAGGAGTGCCTCGCTGGGCCCCACCGCAAGCTTCACCCTCTTCAGTACAGGCCTTACGCCATCACTAAGGCTATAGGGGACAATACTTTTAGGGTCAACATTCCACCATTCCTTGACCTACACCCAGTGTTCAATGTGGACCACCTTCGACCATACTTTCCACCATTACTGGACACATTAGACAATGTAGAACAACTTACTGCAATAGAATTAAACCCATACTTCATGGAAAAAGCCAAAACTGATTGGATCATGGATACATAGATAAAGAAAAATCACCAGCAGAATATTCAACTGTATCAAGTTGTCAAAGCTAGCCAACTCCTGCACACAAGCAAGCCGCTCACGAGGGACCAATTCCAACAGAAGTTTCCCCATCTCATGGAGGCACTCAACGCAATGGGAACCATTTCCTCCTAAGAGGGGAGGACTAATCCAATTGGATATTGGTGGCCACTTTCCTATTCCACTTGCACCCCCACTATTTTTTCCTTTCAGTTTTCTTAATTCTAGCACAATTTACTATTTTTGGCAGTTTTTTGGGCCCAAAATTTATGGATCCATTTTTATGGACTAAAATAAAATTTTAGGTAAGATGAAGAGACTGAAAAAATTCCAAAGCTAGCTTTCCCATTTCTTTTTTGCCTCCTCTTTGAGATCTTCGAAATGAGGTATTACGATAGCCAAACAGAGATCGTATGACAAAGTTACAACCTCGGGAAGTTGATGTGCCAATTTACCCAAACGGGGCCCGGAGTTTTGTGATTCATCTCCAAGGGTTAGGTTTTTGGATGTTTATGGTTTTCCATTGTTTCTTAATAATAAATGGTCCCCTGAGCCTCATTTTGACATGGTTCAGAGGAATTTATCCGCCACATCTCTTCTAAGAGATAAGCAACCATTGTCTGAGTTAGTTTGTTTTCATTTCTATATGTAAGCATATTTCAATTCTTTGATATTATTGAAATGAAGTTTTATTTCTCATTAATCTTTATGTTTATGTTTATATTTGTATTTTTTTGTGTTATTTCATAAGTCCGCATGAGGATGGTACCTCGAGACTTTATATTGATTATCAAGTGCTTAATAAGATCCCTATCCAGAATAGGTATCCAATCTCATAGGTTGATGACCTTCTGGACTAGCTTAGGGGGGCCAAATATTTCAGTAATATTGATTTGAAGTCAGATTATCACCAGGTACCAATCGAGCACTCTCATGTGTCGAAGACTACCTGTAAATAGAAGGAGGGCCATTTCAAATGGTTGGTCATGCTTTTCAGGTTGACAAATGCTTCCACAACCCTCATGAGGTTGATGGGCCCTTTAGTAACTCATTCGCAGTAACGTATTTGAACAACATCCTTATCTTCAATCAGATTTAGGAGTAACATGTTCACCATATTTTACAGGCCCTCCAAACTCTATGTCAACACAAATTATGTGCCAATTTGGAGAAATGCACTTTTGGTATGACCCAGGTTCAATATCTGGGGTACATCATTAATTAACGGGGTGTGCATGTGGAGTTAGCCAAGATGCAACTTATTAAGGATTGGCTAGCCCCAACCACTCTAATGGAGCTTGGAAACTTTTTAGGTCTTGCAAATTTCTATTGCAAGTTCGTGTTGGGTTTCTCTCACATCACTTGACTTTTCAGTCAAGTCACCAAGGGCAAAGAAAAAGTTAAATTATTTTGGTCTGAATCCTTGATGGTTCCCATCAATAGGTATATTTTTAGGTTCATTATGTTATCCTCCAACCCTTAAACTCTCCTTTTCTCACATTAATTCACAATTTTAGCCATAATATGCTCAGTAAGATGACTAAAGTGTGTTTGTCATGTTGCGTGGTCTAATGTGATTACTATGCAAGAAAAAGAATAATTTATGGTGATATTTTCTATGGAGGGGCTTGATGGACACAACCTGATAGAATATAGGAGGCTTTCCTAGCTCATTAACTCTCCAACTCGGCTTGAGATCAAAGAATTTTCACCAACAACTTGAATTCACTAGGAGTCAAGGGACTCGAAGTCCATGTGAAGATCAAAGGAAACGAGATCCAAAAATCTCAAGATTTTGGAGGGAATCATTCCTGCTTTCAAGGGGTCTTCCCCTTTGCTACCTTTTGTATAAATAAATGAGCCAAAAGGATCATCAGGATTTGAATTTTTGATGCAACTAGGAATATCTACTGAGCGCCTAGTACTTCACATTGTTATTCTCATTTTTCATAGGATGTATGTGACTTATTTTCTGCTAATGGAAAGTGAGTTATTGATCTACATCTGAGTTAGTTTTGAAGGGACGAAACCCTTGGGTTTGGGTCCAACCTAGAGTATTTAATCCTTGTCTCTTATTTATTCATTATTCCTACTAAGGTTATTGCAGTTATTTTATTGTTTTAGTAGATGTTATATTACAAAACTTGTAGTTGCAGGTTTTCTTATCACTTCTCTTATGGGAAGAATGATTGGGAGATATACAATAACAAAATATAAATATTTGTTTATGAATTCTTCGAAATTGTTAAGTATTGAATTTCAATATTTCTACATGTTTAATTTTTACAACTTATAAGTTAACAACATTAGTTTTTCAATTGGAATTGTGTTTTGGGTTAGAGTAGATTTCAATAAAATTCAACTCATATTTTCCATGTTAATTTACTTTGTTGTAATAATGATAATTTGATGAATGTGTTTTATTGGTTTGTAGGGATTTTGTTGACCTAAAGATGTGGGTACACTTTTCTATATCCACCTAGGCCACTCCATCTCCCTTTTAGATATCCCACATTGCTTCTAAACTTTTCCACTAAGACCACTCTGCTAAGATAGATGGAGCACACCATGGGCATAAACTTTGGTTCCAGTTACGCCTTCAAGAGGTACTAAGATTTGCTAAGGGAATTCCATACCATTCATCCACCTTGATCCACCTTCACCCACCTTTTCCTCCTTTCAAGAGAATGTTTTTGTCCACAAAAATCTCTTGGACCCTCCTCCTGTAGCAATACAAAGCCTCCTATACCACTTCCTATAGCAGACCTATAGCATAATTTTCTTTAGTACTAATTTTTCCATATTTTAACCCTTAAGTATTGAAGTTTAATAATGCCCTAGAAGCTTTAATTTCATGATTAGGGAAGAGTCTAATACCACTCCAACCCCATTCTTTCCTCGCCGCACCCATAGGACAAAAAATAGAATTAGAAAAACATTTTTTAATTGCGATGAAAGTTGAATTTCTGATTTTCAAGCAAGTTGTAAATAGAGAATTGATTCATGCAAGTACACTATTTATTTCATTAAAAATGAAAATAAAATAAAATGGTTGACTTATTTCAACTAGATTAACCTTTTCCCTGTTTATGTAATTTCAATTCAACATTTATATTGAAATATTAGCATTTTCATTTCTATAGAACCATGTTCATCTCCTTGCAATTATGACATGGTTTTCTCTTTATAGTTAGCTGAACGAGTGGTCTCTGAACACCTTAATTTGATTTCATGACAAAGGGTGACATGAGTATAACCCAAATTGTTGTGCATGTAATATTGTCACCTTTAAGTTTGTATGAACCCCAAGTTGATAATTTAAGTTGAGAATATCTTGGAAGTTTCAACATCCTTTACGCAATACTAGGGCTCATCAATCCCAACATAGATAATTTGTCGATTTGAAGCATCGCCTATGCTCTACACCAGTTCTCACATTACCAGACCTACAACAACCATTTGAGTTTGAGACAGATGCCTCTAACTATGTTATTGGTGTAGTTCTTAACCAGTAGGGGCATCATGTCGCATGCTGAAGTGAGACACATTCAGACACAATGCAAAAGTATCCCACCTATGACAAAGAGATGGATTCGATTGTGTAGGCCCACTGATAATGGAAGCGTTACTTTCTAGGGAAGGAAACAGTCATCCACATGGACCATTGACTTTACAATTCATAAAAACATAAGGAAAGTTGCAGAATGATCGCCATCAAAAATGGTCCACATACTTGTAACAGTTTCATTTGAACATTAAGTACAAGAAGGGAAGAACCAATAATGTTGTAGAATACTCAACCAACTATCAATCATGGCACTAACCACTGTTCTCGACTCTTATGGACATGAGACTTCATAATGGACACATCTTTTCAAGAGTGATCCAGAACACGGCACCACATACCATACATTCCAAGAAGGTAAGAAAGTTCCATACTTTCACCTCTAGGATTCACTACTATGCCACCTGGGAAATGTTTGTGTACCTTCAAGTGAGTGTGCCAAGATTTTTTGTGAGGCACACTATAGTCGATTCGCTGGACATTTTGGGGTAGAAACGACAGTGGTGGTATTGCAGAAGTATTTTTATTAGCCAGACCTTCGAGGAGATGTTGGGAAGTACGTCAACTCCTCTTCCTACAAAATTTCCAAACATGCAATCAAGAAGAAAGGCTGGTATACTCCTCTGCCTACTCCTAGCTAACCCTACGAATCCATTTCCATGGATTACATGTCGGGCTTTCCTTCTACCAAGCATGGAAATGACTATGTTTTCGTGGTCATCAATAGATACTCTATGCATTAGGGGACTTTTGAGGTATTAAATGGGCCTCCTAAGAAAAATTTAAAACCAAAATAAAATTTATAAGAGCCAATAGGATTCAAGATGATGATGTCAACCATGGGGAATGATTCACAATTTTTGGAGTAACAAAGTAAAAAGATTAAAAAATAATAAAATAGTAAAACTACATTTTCAACTGATATCCCTAAGGTTTTACTAAAATTTTGAGGAGTACTCATTGGATTCAAAATATAATTTTTCATCCAAAGAGTACCCATGTTGCATACTTTTGATGGACCCTACTACACGAAAAATGAGAAATACATGAAAAAATGTGATTGCAATCACGTTTTTAATGTATCTTTTAGTTTTCATGGAGTAGTGTCCATCAATCGTATGTAACATGGGTACTCCTTGATTATGAATCAAATTATGCATCCAACGAGTGTTTCCACTTGAAATTTGGGTGAACCCATAGGGAGATAAGTTGAAAGTATGAGTTGAAAAGATATTCTTTTATTTTTTTTCTCTAAAATTTGATGATGTCATCTAATATTATTTTATTATTTCCACTATTGTTTTATAATTTACTTAGGAGGCCCATTTTAGACCTCAAAAGTCCCATAATGTTGGCCATTCTAGTGCCCCAAAGAAGAGTATCTGAGAAACACCCAGTGCCAAACTCTTCTTTGAATGAGTATGGGTACACATTTGGATCCCATAGTCCATTATCTTGGATTTGGACAACTAGTTCCTAGGTGTATTTTGCTTAATCCTCTAGTCATTGTTGGATACACGACGTTTCACCCCAAAACTAATTGCCAAAATAGAGGTCATCAATAAGATGATCGTGCATATCCGACACATGTAAAACTCAAAGCACCGATGCACATAGGATGAGAGGCTCCCCTATGTCAAACATCATTCCAATAGGGCTCTCCACAACTCAACTAGCCACAACCCCCTTCAACCAGGACTGGGATTCCAACCACTATGTCCCATTAATGTTGTTATTTAATTTGCAGCTACTCAAGCAGATTCGACTCATGTCCAATCCAAATATGACAAGGCTAATAGCTTCATTTAGTGAATTCATCATATCCATCAGCAGGTCCATGACATATTAGATAGAGAAAATGAAAAGTACAAGAAATTTCATGATCCACATCACGTGACACATAAGTTCTAGGTGAAACAAAGTTTGGTTACATTTTTAGAAGGAGTTCCTCATTGCACCCTACCAAAAGCTCAAAGAATCTGATATGGGCCTTACAACGTCACTAAGGTTGTAGGGGATAATGCTTCTGAGATCAACATTCCACAACTACCCCACGTGCAGGGGCATGGTTGTGCCCCCTATACATTGCGTGGGGTACAACATGCGGGTCATGAGGGGTGTGGAAGCCCCTCCCTATCTGGGGGGGGTATTTTTTGGACCCTATATTAGGTGGGCAAACATAACTATGGTTTCCTTCATGGATTTTACACATGGTTTTGGGTATGATGGTTTCCTTTCTATGGTATTTTGTAGATCTGGTCAAGGGAACTATGATTATGTTTGGATCTAGGGTTAATGGAACCAACTCACAAAACAATAGAAAAGAAAGATCAACGGCTTAGAATTCAGCCTCTTCGAGGGAGCAACCTCCTTTACATGACACAAATGATTAATTCTTGGATGATGCAAATGAAAAGACCTCCTTTCTATATATAGGAGTCTAAGGGGTCATGACATAATTAGAGCTAAAATAACAATAATAATGTAAGGGTGCAATAACAACAATAGGGGGCTTCTACGGGGCACAATAATAATAATATGGGGACTACATGGGTACAAAAATATAATAAGATGGTTGTACTAATAAGAATAAGGGGGTACACTATAAGTATAGGGACCTAACATGCCACTCTCCTTAAAAAAGTGTTCTCCTCAATGCTTAAGTAGTTCCTGATGCTTCTCTATAAAATTATTATCCTCCCATGTGGAATCTTCAGTGGGTAAGTTATTCCACTTGATGATATACTCTAAAACTGATCGATTTCATAGCTATCGGGTTCTTGTTTCTGTGACTGCTCTAGGTTCCAATATGATTTGTCCTTCCTCGTTAAGTTCTAGCAATATTGTTTGAACTGGGACCTTTTGCAACTTTTGAATGAGTGGCCACACTTCCTCGTCCTTCTTCCATTCATAGCTTTCTTTATTTATCCAATTTGGTTAGATAATATAAATATCAGACAACAATGCTTCCACATCCTCATCCTTTCTTGAGAGTGCATATGCAACCCCTTTTTCGTAGATGATTTCAAGGTCTTAACCCAACATATTTGTGACCCAATTTTTTTGTTCTTCTAAAGATAATCTTTGTTCTAAAAGGTATTTAATACTATTTTGATCCATTTTTACCATGAAGTGTCTTCCGATTAAGTAAGGTTGCCATTTCTTAAGTGCATGTAGTATTACCAACATTTCCTTATCAAGAATATCTTGCTTGAGATGTAGTAGTAAAAATACCCAGTCACCTGCATAAAAAATTCTTTCACTCTGATGTTGATTTTCCTGTTGTTTCATTCGATTCTACACTAAAGTGGTGCTATCCTTTAAAAGTTGGAGAACTTTTTGTTGATCCTCGATGTGATCTTTCACTACTCGAATCTTTTTCTTCTTAATATGTCCTTTTATCTTGAGAGTTTGAGGAGTGGTAATTTCTTCCAATGCATTACAAGATATGGTTGCATTCATTTATTAATGCTCGATGTGCTCTTTCAATTCCTGAACATCTTTATTCTTGATATGTCCTTCTTTGTTAATAGTTTGAGGAGTGGTAATTCTGACACTTGCATTACAAGATATGGTCAAATCCATTTCTTTTTTCTCGATGTGATCTTTCACTTCTTGAACCTTTTTCTTCTTGATATGTCCTTCTAACTTGAGAGTTTGAGGAGTGGTAATTCTTGCTAATTCTTTATAAGATATGGTTGATTTCATTACTTCTTTATCTGGGGTTGGTTCATGGTGTATATCCTCTTCTTTTGATGTTTCTTGATCCCTTCCATCAAAACTCCTCATATCGATCTTTGGAATATGATGTGTCTTCAATCCAACATTAGATTATATGAAATCATGATTAAAATTACTTCTTTTCTCATCATGAGTTTCCTCTACTACCTTTCCACCATTTGGAGGCCTTCCTTATAGTAGCTTTTTCCCACCTTCATTCAAACCTTCCATGTATTTCTTCAAATATTCCATGTATTTCTTCCAATATGCTTTGATACTATCAATATTAGCTTCAATGGAATAGATAAAATTATTTATCTTAGCTTCAATCATATTCTTAAAATCATCCATCCAATTTTGATTACTAGGTGTTTCTATTTTCTTGATTTGAGTCATTCTTTTTCTTTCTTTTAGTAGCTCGATCTTGAATCTGTTGTATCTCTCAATTTTGGATCTCCAAGGTCTGAAATTATGGCCTATTGTAGCCCTCCGTGTCCTCTTTCCTATGCCATTCATCTTATCGATATTGGATTCCCGAAGAAATAGTTATACCCAATCTCTTGCGATGACCTAATTATAGACTAGTTCAATAGAGTGAACTTGTATGATGCGCCACGTTTCACTATTGCGACCTCTGGATCTAAAAGATATACACTGAGAACTATGGCATGTCCTCTTTCTAAAACTTCTTACTAAATTTTAATCTAATGTTCAGAGAGAAATTTATGATAATTTTCCTAACGTCACCTGTTTAGAATGTAATTAGGGAGTCTGCAAAACCCTGACTTCCTTAGATTATATCTCCACAAATATAGTGAGACAAGATCTGAAATTCAGATTCGTGCTTCACCAAGATTTTGGATCACATGTGTTTTAATTTAAAATTCTGAAACTTCGTAAAAAACCAATTACAGCAAGAGTTCCACAATGGCATGTTTGAGATGGAATTTTGGAGCTTGCAAAAATCCTAACTTCCTCAAACTAGATCTCCGCAAATATAGTGGAAAAAGATCTGAAATTTGGACCCGAGGTTCAACGTGATTTCTTCTGAAATGGGTTTTTTTGTTAGCTTCTGAAATGTCCCAGATAAAAATTTATGGTGCAAATACCATGATGGCTTGTTTGGTGCAGTGAAACTCTAGAATCAAAAGCTCTCATACCAAATGTTATGAAACCAGCTCACAGAAAGATAGAAAAGAAAGATCAACACCTTAGAATTCAACCTCTTCAAAGGGGAAAACTCATTTATATTACACAAATGAACAATTCTTGGATGATGCAAATGACGAGACCTCCTTTCTATATATAGGAATCTAAGGGGTCATAATATAATTAGAGACGACATAACAATAATAATGTAAGGGCACAATAATAAAAATAGTGGGCTTCTATTGGGCACAATAATAACAATATAGGGAATACATGGGCACAAAAATATAATAAGGGGGTTGTACCAATAACAATAAGGGGCTACACTAGTAGTATAGTGACCTAACACTATATTAAGTGGGCAGACATATCTATGGTTTTGTTCATACATTTTGCACATGGTTTTGTGTATGATGGTTTTCATTACATGGTATTTTGTAGATCCAATCAAGGGAACTACGATTATGTTCAAATATAGGGTTAATGGATTGGGGTTTATGGGTGCTTCGACATATATATATATGTATTGTAGAACTGAAAGGAATATAATAGAAAATCAATCTGGTTGTCCCAGTTTTGGGATCCAAGGGAGAATATTTTTGTATATTTGTTTTATGTTTTATACTCTCGCCATTGTTTATTTTCTATTTTTAAGAGTTTGTTTGCAAGTAATTTCTATGTGGGGTTAAAACCTACATGTTCCTTGGCCTACACCTATTATTCAATGCAAACTAGTGGCGACCATATTTTCCCCCATTGTTGGACACATCCGACATTGCAGAGAAATTGTCACCAACAAAGCTCAAACCAATTTATATCAAACATGCCACAACTAGTAGGATCATGGACACATAGATGAATATAACTATCCAACTATATTGATTTGTCAAAGCAGACCAATTCCTTCACCACGATAAGTGGCTTACCAAGGACCAGGTTCAATAGAAAGTTCCTCACCTTGTGGAGGCTTGGTACGGAATGGGGACCATTTCTTCTTAAGGGGGGAGGACTGATCCAAGTGGTTATTGGTGGCCACCCACTAATCCACCTAGACCCCCAATAAGTTTCAGAAGTTTCCTTTATTATAGTATCATTTACTATTTTTAGTAGTTTTTCAAGCCTTGAACTTTGTAGTTGTTTTGATCCCCTAAATAGTTTTTTTTAGGGATGTTGTAGGCCCATAACCATAGCCCTACCAAAAATTTTGTGTTATTCAAACCTATATTTTTAACGACGTATTGAATGCATCAAAAGAATATTATATGGACAAGTTATGACCCCGAGAAGTTGTCTACCCAACTAACCCCAACAGGGCCCATAAACTCTTTCTGTTCCATCCCCTAGTGTTAGGTTTTTGGTTTTTTCATGTTTCTCTTTGTTCTTCAATAATAAAAAGGCCCTTGAGCTTCATTGTAACACAGTTATGAGGCATGTAGATGCCACATCTCTTCTCAAAGATAAGCTACCATTGCCTAGCCTAGTTTTTTTCCTTTGTGTATGTAAGCATATTTTAGTTCTTTGATGTTAATGAAATGAAGTTTTATTTCTTCTACATATCTATTTTTATGTTATATATTTGTTATGTTGCGCTCCTACATAACTCTAGATCAACCAAAGTTATCGAAGCCCCAAATTTAACTAGCGCTCTCCTGTCATTTTGACCAAACCTTTGACTAGGCATAACTTTTGCATACATTCATATTGAGGGATCATTTATGCTATTTGATTCCTTGTTATGAAATCTTTGATTTGGTCCTAGTTTCACAATGATCTAGAGACTTTTATTTTTGAGCCATTAAGGATCCACCTAGATCATTCCTCCACAATCAAGGACTTTTGATCCTCCAAAAGTATAAACGGCACTAAAATTGTGATTGGCATAATAGATATCTCTAAAATGCCACCTTCACTTTCATTCACCTTTGTACATTAGAAATTGTAATTATGAAATTGACATCTGTATTTGTATGCAAACATGTAGTTTTTAATATATGTTAAGCTTGCTAGTTCCCAAACAAGTCAATACTTTCTAACAATTTATGACACACTCATGGTCATGTTTTACAATAGGAATGTTACCCCATGCTATCTAAAAACAAACTCCAAAAAATCACTATGTTTCATATAGAGATGATGTTATACAGTCATCACTTTTATAAGCTTGGAAAAAAATGTGAGACTTACAATAGTGGTCACGTCAAACTACTTAGAAAAGCTACATTTTTTTTACCTATCTAGGTTAATGGGCTTTCTTCGTGTAGTTGGTTTCCTTCTTAACCTACCTCATAAGTTTATTCCTTCACAAATTCTTTCAAATGCTCCTTGTTCTTCTTTGGGTGTTTCTCTGCATGGAGCTTCTAAGATATGGATCTCAGAAGTTCCCCCTTCTTGTAATGATTGCAATGGTTGCTTTTCTTGCAAACCCTCATAACCTTCTCTTTCTCCTTATGTGGAGAAGGGTCTTCATGTCTTGACTTCCTCTTAGTTTCCATAACCCTCCTATACAATCCCATTCATTTCCAACACTTGGTAGTAGCATGGTTATTCAAACTACAAAATGTACATGGTTTTCTATGCCATAAAAATGGCTTTCCAATTTTCTTATAATCAAATGGAATGTTGGAATAGTTATATCTTGAATGGTTTTCGTTGGTGTATATCTAGTGAGGAGAAGTTGCCATAACCTTTGTTTCTAAATTCTTGCCTCCCTTTGGATATGACCTAAAATCACGATCACTATTATGGTGTGATCCACTCTTAGCTTTCACTAATTTAGACTCGTTTCTTGGAGACTCTCTTGCTTCTATGGGTTCAAAGTTTCTTTCATCGATACATTGTAACTTTACAAAGGCCTCTTCTATGGCTTGCAACAAAAATTGCAATCTCTTCTTCTCCTCTTCTACTTCTTGTGATGAGAAGAAGAAGAAGAATATTCACTTAAAGATGAATATGGATGCTCTCCTTCATTTACCAAATAATTATCCTTTGCTTTCTCTTTCTTCTTCTTTTCCTTCTTTAACAATTTATTCTCATAATATGAAAACAATCTATCTACCATGTTTGACATTTGATATAATGTCTTGTAGAAATCTTTGTAATTATCTATTTTTCTTCTTCGTGTTACACATCCAATCTTTGCTTATCTTTCACAGTCATAATTCACGTAATAAAGAAGACATCTCTCATACCAAACTCAATGTCGAATCTTTGATTTACTGACATTATCCAATACCTTTTCTTTGGATTATGTTAGCATAATTGCATGAAAGAGCATGTACAAACCATATGTGCAAATACTTAATGAATAGGAACATAAAGGTGACCATAATTACAATGCACACGAATGTTTGATAATAGAGTTCATCCAATGTGGACTATGTCACAGAGCCTTGCTTCAATAGTGGGGAGGCCACTTCATTCATATAAAAAAAAAGGAAAATACATGACAAAATAAATTATTATACCTCCATTCTTGGGAGTGACTTGAAATTCACCTACTCAAATGAAAAAAATAATAGTACTAGTAGGTCCATCTTGTCCTTCTAAAATTTTTTATTGTAAACATGCCCTAGTTTTGAGAGGTGCATTGTTGAACTTTGTGCCCTAGCAATTAATGAGGAATGAATGTTTCTACCATGCCATTGCTCATATGCAAAAAACATAACTGGATCATTGTCATCCATGAAAAATTCTAGTTGAAATGGGTATAAAGACACCCACATTTTCCCACCTACAATTTTGGACCTTGAGAGAATGTTTTATGTTCCTCATAGATTATGTATAATAATATTCTTGGAATATTATAAGGAATATTATTTGGAAATATTATCCTCATTCTGCACACCACAGAATTCTGCTTACTGATGTTTCTAACACTGCATAAAAATTTTGTTGCTCTCAATTCTGAACTCCATATTATTTGTCATTTTTGGCATCCAATTGTTTGAAACTGTTTGTCCATTTACGAATTAAACAAACCACCAAGAGTTATATAACATGCTTCTCAGTTTGAATTGAATGACTTCCAATTACTGTGGGTTGTTGGTTTATATGTGCCATTTTGGGTTGGGGATCAACGGTTATACCATTGGCAAGTTCAACTCCCACTCACCTAACATATAATTTAACCACCAATTTCGTTGTAATGGAATTTGTCATGAAGTGTTCAATAACCGCAGATTATTGAGTTGTAAAACTAGTTTGTGAAACTTGGAATTCTACCTATTTGGATTTAAATTTAACCATCTACCGCTATGTTTAACCAATCATATTTTACCACTAACAAGGTGACAAATGGCACCATATGATTGGGTCACATGACCCTTTCCTCTTGGGCCATGGGTCTACCTCCATGTTTAGTAGAATTGTTGGGAAATATAGTGGTCCGTCTAACTATAAAAATACTTCTATATTCATCTATACATCCGCTAACTTTTGCTGAAGTCTGCCAAATTTTGCAAGACTACCAAAGTTGTCAAAGCTTCAAATTTAACTAGTGCTCTACTAACTTTTTTCCTTTAGCCAAGTTTGACCAAAACTTTGACAAGGCATAACTTTTTCATATGGAGTTGGATTGAGGCATTTTTTACACTATTGGATTCCTTGTGATGAGCTATTGAATCTAGCTAGGGCTTCACAATGATCCTAGGATTTTTATTTTTGACCCATTAGGGATCCACCAGGTCAAGGCCTAATAGAATGTGGCAGTTCCCCATCCAACAAGAATTGTTGACATGTAATCATCAGGATTGAGTGAATAAATAAAACCAATGTAAATAAATAATAAGATACATGAACAGTCATCGGGAGATGAAGTGAACAGTCTCCCTCATGTATATAATGAAGACCAACCTGAAGGAATAATACATACGAATCAATTTTTCTTTGAGGAGTTACTGCCTGGCTTGACATGGTATCAGAGCTAGCTCCAAAAATAGTTATAACTCCCTTTTGCCTACTGCTCTCTGTCCGAATGGCATATGTTAAATGGTATGAGTTGAACTATTTTGAACATTGGTGGCCTATGTTAAATGGCATATGTTAAATGGTATGTCTTGAATATTGAACTGTTGCATTGTTCATTGCGGTGAATTTAAGTTGGGAGTGCTGCTTGAAGGACCACTATCACACTGCTGGAATGTTGTTGGAACTATGATATATACCTTTATTGTATGCATGTATAGTTTTTATATTTATGGTATATTTAGGCTGCCATATATATATATACATAGTCACTCACCATATATTTCAACCCTCACACCCATATATTCTATACTTTAATGTTGTCCAAATGAATGCCAATTGACATTTGAATTTGGTGTCCTATCTTATTTTTTCCCATTAAGAGTAAAATTTTTGCAGCAGAAGATTTTTTGTTATAGTATGCATTCAATCATATCCATCATGGTAATAGTTCTCACTAGCAAAGAGAACTATCCTGAGTGGTCCTGGATGATAAAACACACACTCATTTTTCAATGAGTTATGGAAACGAATGTGTGTTGGAGATGGAGACAAAGAGCTAAAACAACCTACCTCAGACAAAGAACTCGTCATTTGGGAAAACAAGAACAACAAAGGTTATGCATTAATCATAGCATCTATAAATGAAGCAGTGAGTTGTCATATTTCACCATTTTCAACTACATTTGAAGCCTTACAAAAGCTAAAAGAACTCTATGACTCACATTCTGCGCTTGAAGTTGTTCAACTCGTGATTAAACTCTTCACTCTTGAACTGCAAAATAATGATCCTCTTACTCTTGCATCTGAATTAAACTATATAATGCATAATATCAAATCCACTAAGGTTGAATTGGATATTCCTCTTATCACTTTTCTCAAGGCACTTTATCCTACTTACTCCAATTATCTTGAGTCATTGCAAGCAAATGGAAATCTCAAAGATATCACCTTTGACTATATTGTGAACAAGTTTGCTGAAAGAGAGAAAGCTTTTAGAAAGAAGACAACCCCTAAATATTCTTAAGAGGTTGTGTGCCTTGCTCATAAAGAAAAGCATCCTGCTCAAGATTCTTCAAGAGGAAGAGGTGGTTGAAGAGGAAGAGGAAGACATTTCAGAGGCAAGGGGGGTAGACTCTCTCAAGGAGAAAAGGCAGATTTGCATTGCATACGCTATAAATGAAATGGATCACATGATGCCTCTACATGCAAGTTACCATGGGACAAAATTGAGCAGCAAAGAAACCAATAGAAAGGTAAAACTAATGATACAGACAAAGGTAAAGCACCTGAATCCACTCACTATGTTGTGGCACAATGTAATATTGGAGTAAATGAAGATTTATTTAATGCTTCACTTGCTTCTTGGGAAAATGATTGGTTTCTTGATTTGCGAGCAACCTTCCACATGACTCATAGAAAAGATTTTTCTTAAGAATTTACTGACAATGTTGATGGAGCAGTATACTTTGCATACCAATAAAAAGTCAAGCCATTAGGGCTTGGCACAATCAGTCTTAAACTACCTGGTCTTCCAGACTTTCTTCTACATCATGTTCTATATCTCCCACAACTCAAGAGAAACTTGTTTTCCTTGGTCCACATTCGCCAGCAAGGCCACTACATTGATATGTTTGATGGCAAGCTTGAGGTAAGAAAAGCATCTAACCACTCACTTTTCATGAGGGGAATAGAAGGAGAAAGACTTCTCAAGCTGCAAGGAACCTCTTCTCATGCACAACATTTCTCATACAATTCTCATTTTGAAGAAGGTACACTTCCATCAAGTTTATTATGGTATGCTATTTTTGGACATTTTAACTATGACAGCCTATGCTTGTTGAAGAAAAATTGTGTTGGTTATTTGCCTACAATTTCTAGGAAACTTAAGCAATATGATAATTGCAGTCTAGGAAAGCATATCAAATAGTCTTTTCATGATTCACATTCAAGAGCACATCGAAAACTTGAACTTATTAATTCAGATTTATGTGGTCCAATGCCTGTTCCTTTTGTAAATGGAAATAAATATATGATGACATTTATTGATGACTACACCAGAACGTGTTGGGTTTATTTATTGAAGAACAAATCTGATGCTAATAGGTCCCTATAATATTGGTGATTACCTCATTACTGTTGTATTTGTATCCCTTATTAATATTGGTGTGCCCCTATTGTCCCCATATTTTTATTACTGTGCCCCATAGAATCCCTCTATTGTTATTTTTGTGGCTTTATATTATTATTGTTAGGTCGGCTGGGTTATATTGTGACTCCTTAGACTCCTATATATATAAAGGAGGTTTTGTCATTTGAATCATCCAAGAGTTGTTCATTTATGTAATGTAAAGGAGGTTTCCCCCTCGAAGAGGCTGAATGCTAAGGCGTTGATCTATCTTTTCTATCTTTTTCCTGAGCTGGTTTCATAACATTTGGTATCAGAGATTTGGATTCTAGGGTTTTACTGCTCCAAATAGGTCATCATGGCATTTTCACTATAACTTTTTTTCTGCGACATCTCATGTTGGTTATACGACCAAAGTCCCACATTGACTAGAAGTGGGGAGGATCATGGGTATATAAGGATGGACAAATATCTCCATTGGGATGAGGCCTTTTGGGGTAAGTCCAAGAGAAAATCCATGAGGGCTTAGGCCCAAAGTGGACAATATCATACCATTGTGGAGATATGTGGTGTTCAGAGTCCTTACAAGTGGTATGGGAATAACTAGAGACAGGAAAATTCGTAAATTAACATTGTCTCAGAATGAGTACATACAAAAGGTGTTGAAAAGAATTAACATACACAATGCAAAACCAGTTAGTACACCTTTTGCTAGCCATTTCAAACTTAGTAAGGAAATGTGCCCAAAGTCCCAAGAAGACGTGGATTATATGTCTAAAGTTCCATATGCATTAGCAGTTGGAAGCTTAATGTATGCAATGATCTGCGCAAGGCCCGATATTGCACATGCAGTGGGAGTTGTAAGTAGGTACATGAACAATCCATGAAAGGAACATTGGATGGGAGTGAAATGGATTCTCAGATATTTGAAAGGTACCAAAGATCAAGCATTATGCTTTGGTGGTTCAAACAATTCTCTACAGGGATATGTTGATGCAGATATGGCAGGTGACAGAGATAACAGGAGGAGCACTACAGGATATGTATTCACTGTTGTTGGAACAACTGTCAGTTGGGTTTCAAAAATCCAAAGTGTTGTTGCACTTTCAACAACAGAAGCAGAGTATGTTGCTGCTACAGAGGCTAGTAAAGAAATGATTTGGTTACAAAGGTTTATGGGTTAATTGGGTAAGGAGCATGATAAGGGCACGTTATACAGTGATAGCCAAAGTGCCATTCATCTTGCAAAGAACTCAGCATTTCATTCCAGGACTAAACACATACAGCTCAAGTACTATTTCATACGATCAGTGTTGGAAGATGGACAGTTGAAGCTGGAAAAGATACACACTAGCCAGAATCCTGCAGATGTGCTAACAAAAGTTGTAACCAGGGAGAAACTGAGAACATGCTCAGTTTAAATTGGTCTTCAAGGATGACGATGAAGATGAGAAACAGCCAGGTCCAAGAGAGGAGTCATTGTCCAGCAAATGAAGCAGC
>APFE030310761.1:39840-61926 GCA_000404065.3 Pinus taeda
GAATTGGTGCTGTTTTAATGCAATATGAAAGACCCATT
The DNA here is from genome assembly GCA_000404065.3 of Pinus taeda. NCBI lineage: Eukaryota > Viridiplantae > Streptophyta > Pinopsida > Pinales > Pinaceae > Pinus > Pinus taeda. The sequence goes on from APFE030310761.1 coordinate 39,879, forward strand.
GCTTTTGAAAGTCGTCCAATCAAGGGAAAGTTTTTACACACAGATATTTATGAGAAAGAAATATTGGCAATACTACATGCACATAAGAAATGGCGACCCTACCTAATGGGAAGACACTTCAAGGTAAAAACGGAGCATGATAGCCTTAAATACTTTTTAGAACAAAGATATCCTCTGAAGAGCAACAAAAGTGGGTCACAAAGATGTTGGGTTATGACTTTGAAATCATCTACAAAAAAGGGAAGCAAAATGTGGTGGCAGATGCACTCTCAAGAAAGGATGAGGACGTGGAAGCACTGTTGTGCACCATTTCTAGTATCCAACCAGATTGGATAAATGAAGCAAGGGAAGAATGGAAGAATGACGAAGAAGTGTCTGCACTTATTCGAAAGTTACAACAAGACTCCAGTATGTCTGATACATTTAGCTGGCAAAATGATTCTTTATGGTACAAAGATCGCTTATACCTCTGTAATAATTCCCAACTAAAACAAATGATTCTTATGGAATTGCACACTTCTCCCTTAGGAGGGCACTCATGATTTTTAAAAACTTACCACAGGGTTAAGAAGGAATTTTTTTGGGATGGCCTTAAATCAGATATTCAAAAGCTTGTGGTGGAATGTTTGGTTTTCCAACAAAATAAAGTTGAAACAATTAAGACCCCCGGTCTATTACAACCTTTATCCCTTCCAAGCCAACGTTGGGAGGAAGTTTCAATGGATTTTATCACAAGTTTACCCAAGTCTGAGGGAAAGAGTGTCATCATGGTTGTAGTTGACAGACTTACCAAGTATGCACACTTTTGTGCATTATCACATCCATTGAAAGCCAGTAAGTTTCTACTTCATTTATGGAAACAATTCAAAAGCTACATGGAAACCCAAAGACTATTGTAAGTGACAAAGATCTCATTTTCACTGGAAATTTTTGGACAAAATTATTTTCTTATCTTGGTACTCAGTTAGCTCATATCTCATCTTATCATCCTCAATCTAATCGGCAAACTGAGATAGTAAACAAATGTTTGGAAGGATATCCTCATTTCTTTGTATCTGATAAACAGACACAATGGGTCAAATGGTTGCATCTATTGTTGAATTGAGGCTTCTGTGATCCATAACATATATAGAAGATTTTTCAGCATAAATCACATTTAGAAAACATTTGCCAACACGTTTCAAACCAACTAGTGTGGTTTCATCTAGCTGAATGGTGGTATAACACTTCCTTCCATACAGCAACAAAAATGACCCCATTTATGGCACTTTATGGATATCAACCACCATCGATCACATCATATTTAAGAGAAAAATTTAAGGTTCAAGCAGTGGAACATCACATCGAACATCAACAACAAGTCCTCCAGCTCTTAAAGGATAACCTCGTGTTAGCACATAATAGAATGAAACAACAGGCATATCAACATCGCAGTGAAAGAAGTTTTGATGTAGGTGATTTGGTATTCCTACGGCTACAACCATATAAATAAATGTCCCTCAAGCAAGCTAAGAAGGATAATAAATTATCACCAAAGTATTATGGTCCGTACAAGGTGTTGCAAAAGATTGGCACTATGGCATACAAATTGGAGCTTCCTGCAGCATCTCGAGTGCACCCAGTTTTCCATGTTTCATGTTTAAAGAAGGTTATAGGTGACAAGCTCACAGTTCAAGTAGTATTGCTAGAACTTAACAAGGAAGGAAAAATTATATTGGAACTAGAAGCAGTCAAAGAAATAAGAACTTGACAGCTACGAAATTGATCAATTTCGAAGTATCTCATCAAGTGGAAGAACTTATCCACTGAAGATTCCACATCGGAGGATGATAATTTTATACAGGAGCATCCAGAACTACTCAAGAGTTGAGGACAACACTTTTTTTGAAGGAGAGGGGCATGATAGGTCCCTATAATACTAGTGATTACCCCATTACTATTGTAGGTGTATCCCTTTTTAATATTGTTGTGCCCCTATTGTCCCCATATTTTTATTACTGTGCCCCATAGAATCCCTCTATTGTTATGTTTTTGGCTTTATATTATTATTGTTAGGTCGGTTGGGTTATATCATGACTCCTTAGACTCCTATATATAGAAAGGAGGTTTTGTCATTTGAATCATCCAAGAGTTGTTCATTTATGTAATGTAAAGGAGGTTGCCCCCTCGAAGAGGCTGAATTCTAAGGCGTTGATCTATCTTTTCTATCTTTTTCTTGAGTTGGTTTCATAACAGATGCTTTTCAAACATTCAAGAACTTTCATAAATGGATTAAAAATGATGCACAATCTCATATTGGGTCTATTCGCACTCATAATGCAAAAGAATACACATCAAATGAATTTGAAAACTATCTTCACCAACATGGGATCAGACATGAAACAATTGTACCTTATAATCCCCAATAGAATGGTGTAGCTAAAAGAATGAATAGAACAATTTTAAATATGGTACGATCCATGTTCTTCTTCAAAAATTTAAAGATAATGTTTTGGGCTGATGCTGTTCTATGTGCTGCATATATAAAGAATAGATGTCCATCTAATGCTATTAGAAACAAGACTGCATATGAAATGTGGTATGGACATGTTCCTTCGGTAAAGCATCTGAGGGTCTTTGGTTCCACCTGTTATGCCTTAATACCAAAGGTACATAGAAACAAACTTGGTGCAAGAAGTCGTAAGTGTATCTTCCTTGGGTATCCAAACACCTCCAAAGCATACCGTCTCGATGATGAGGTAAATAAAAAGTTTGTTGTATCTAGAGATGTAATTTTTCTTCAATCATCCAAAATTGACAATGTTGTTGAGTAGCAACTTGATCGCTTGGATAGATTTGCAAAAGAAAAATAATTTCAAGAATTTGATAATCAGATTCCACATCTTGAAGGCAGGATTCCTATACTAGATCAACATGTAGAATCTTCTTCTAAAGAACACTCTCCCTTGCATGAAACTCCAACAGTGGATGATGCTTTAAGTGATGTGATTGACAGAATTTGGGAGACTCAACCTTGGTTCAGTCCCAACTAAATCAATGGAGCAGCCTGGACCATCTAACAAAGGTCTCCCAAATTGGTTGACAAAGACACTTGAAAATGTCCATCCTGATGAGGTTGGAAAGACAAGAACTAGAAATTCAAACTGGCAAAATGGAAGTGATGTAGATGACTCTAATTCGCCTATTGATATGGATGTTTCTTATAATTATGAATTGAACTTGTCTATAGATTTTGAACCAACTTCCTTCAAAGAATTTGCTTCTCACGATGAATGGAAAGAAGCGATGCAAAAGGAGTATGATGCCCTCATAAATAAAGGCACTTGGAAGCTGGTTGATCCTCCATTAGGAACCAAACCAATTGGCTACAAGTGGGTCTACAAGAACAAGTATAAAGCCGATGGCTCACTTGACAAGCACAAAGCTAGGCTTGTGGCAAAAGGTTTTGCACAAAAGGAAGGGGTCGATAATGAGGAGACTTTTTCCCCCATAGCAAAATGGGCAACCATCCGAACATTATTTACCCTAGTAGCTCAGAACGTTTGGAAAGTCCATCAAATGCATGTAAAAATTGCTTTCTTGAAGGGAGATCTAAAAGAGAATGTTTTTATGTCCCATCCTGAAGGATTTGTTGTGAAAGGACATGAACATAAAGTATGCAAACTTACGAAGTCCTTGTATGGCCTCAAATAGGCACCGCGAGCCTGGTATGAAAAAATAACTAAGCATCTTTTGAAACTCAATTTCAAACATTATGATCTTGATGATGTAACTTTATTTGTCAAGAAAGTTGGTGAAACAGTTGTATATATTGTGGTATATGTACATGATCTTTTGATGACAGGGAACAATGAAAGCTACATTGCATCCATAAAGAAGGAATTGGGGAAAAGTTTTGAAATGACTAATTTGGGCTATGTTCATTAATATCTTGGTATTGAAGTAACCCAACATCTGAAGTCCATATTTCTTTCTCAAAAGAAATACATTGGAGATCTATTGAACAGGTTTGGCATGACAGAATGCAATCCTCTTACTACTCCAATGGAACAAAACTTAAAGCTCACATCTATTGAAGGAAAATAACTTGAGGATGCAACAAAGTATAGAGAGCATGTAGGAAGCCTCAACTAACTAACTACTACGAGACCAAACATTTCTTTTGCTATTGGAATACTCTCCAGGTTTATGTAAAAGGCTTGTGAGGGACATTGGTCTGCTGCAAAAAGAGTTCTAAGGTACTTGAAGGGCACTCAACACTTTGGAATCAAGTATATACAGGTGAAGGACTTCATCTTGATTAGATACTCTGATTCAAATTTTGATGTAGACAAAGAAACTGCAGTATCTACTTCAAGATATGCTATGACTCTTGGATTAGGAGCTGTCTCCTAGAGATCACACAAATAATCAGTTCCAGCAAATTCCACAACAGAAGTAGAATACATGGCAATAGTTGAAGCAACAAAAGAAATAGTGTGGCTCAGGAAAATTCTTGAAGATTTGTAGGTAAAACAAGTACAATCAACTCCACTCATGATTGACAATACCTTTGCAATAAAGTTGGCCAAAAACCCAAAGTTACATGATCAAACAAAGCACATCAATACCAAATATCATCTGTTTCGACATCATGTTGAGGCCAAAACAATCCATCTCTATCATTGTTCCATCAATGGGCAAATTGCTGACATCTTCACCAAAGCACTTGGAAGAGAAAAGCTTGAACAATTCAGAATGATGCCTGGACTCACCAACATCACATCAAATTAAGGGGGGAATGTTGACACCTAATCATCAAGATTGGGTGAATAAAGAAAATCGATGTAAATAAATAATAAGATACATGAATAGTCATCAGGAGATGAAGTGAACAGTCTTTTTCATGTATATAATGAAGACCAACATGAAGGAATAATATATACAAATCAATTTTTCTTTGAGGAGTTAGTGGCTAGCCTGGCAAGAATCTTGAGCCAAAGGTTGATAGATGACCTAAGTGTCCCACTAACACCACCCAAGGTAACAAAGGAGAATCTTCTCAACTTGGTGCAAGCTCATATGGTTGCATAATTGAATGGTAGTGACCTCTTTAGCTGTCAAAAGGATACAAGTGTCATCCCTAGCCATCTAAAATTATAACATGTATTATCTAGGAGTGTCCTCCTTGGTTGTCTCAAATTTTCATATTTGTTCTCGAAGGGATCATCTGATTTCCCTTATAATTGTAGATGGTCCTTCACTAGTGCATTTTAGGCCAAAGTAGGTGCTTTGCAAACATCCTTTTGTCCACACAAGCTTCTATGATTCACCTCAACTTTTACCCTATGTAAACGAATTTTGGTAATATTATGTTCTTCTCTTGCTTAAAAAACATATATTTTATTTATAATACATATTAAAAAAATAGTTATTAATATTTTTTTATATTTCACATATTAGCTAGATATTAAAATTGAATAAAGTGATATAAATTTATGTTACTTAATGTGAACAATAAAATGTATTTGTACTTCTAGGATTAGTTATACAATATTTCTCTCTCGTAGGCCCGCATCTATCAAAATTTATAGTGATCACAATGTAATACATACTCCATCCTTGTATCACATCAAACACCATACTTCATGATAAGAATCTTCATAATGCTATTCATTAATTAAAAAAATCATAGAGATAACATAAATGTAGATAGAACTTTATGGTTTATATTATATATAATAATATTATAGCCTATATTTTTTTACGGCGTGAGAAATATATAATTGGGGTATGATTATATATAATATATAATATGTTAAACATATAATTAAGATTTTAATAAACAAACTAATGTTATAAGATATCTTGCTAATGTCAAAGAAGAATAAATTATAAAAGCTGGCTAACAGTAGAGATTATTAAGAGATTACCAATTATCGAAATATGTAAAATGCTTAAGACACTTTGCTTTTAACTAATTTATTACTTTAATATAGAAAATTGAAGTAAAAATAATATTTAAAATTAAAATAATTTATTATTGGTTCTTAATTTATTAATATAAATTCTATTTTATTTTTTAAATATTCCTTAATTCTACATAACTCTTCTCAACAAATAAATATATTTATTTTTTTATATAAATAAATAATTAGAATACTAATCTATTAGAAACATCTCAATTTGCCATGATTCAGGGTCAAGTCCCTAATAAGCAAGGCAATCAGAAAAATAAAAATTATAATATTAATTAATAGGATACTTATAATGTATAACTATATTTAGTGGTATATTCTCTTTCAATGAAAATTTTGTTTATTATAATAGATTTTTTATTATATTAAGTATGATGCATTTTTTATGTGTCAGAATTGTTAAAACATAATAATATTTTAAATTTATAATTTTCTTCAACGAAAATAATAATATTTATTATGTTTATATTCAAAAATAATTAGAATTTTGAAAAAACCTCTCAATTTACCGTGATCAGGGCCAGTCTCTAATAGGCAAAGCAATCAAATATAATATATATATATATATAAAAACAAACTATAATGTAATAATTATGATTAGGAATATTTTTTTTAGATGAAATTTTGTTATTATAATAGATATTTATTATATTGCATATGATGATTTTTTAGTGAGAATTATTAAACATAATAATATTATAAATTATTGTAATTTTAATATGATGTTTTAGAATGCTTACTTTCGCAATGCAAAAGTGACTTGGAGTTGTCTGGACATCCTTATTTACAACTTATTTTATTTATCTACTGTATCATTCATATTACGTATAAAATGAGAAGCCATTATGTCTCAGCTAGAAAATGGGAAGCTATTATGTCTTTTATTTAGGGAAATCAATTAATAAAATCTCTCATTGACACATTGTGTTACCTCTCTGTGATGTCTCTCAACGTGAGCACCTTAAGTGTGTGAGGTGAGATCTGTGTCAGAAATTTTTTATTCAGACTTGATTTAGATCCTTGATCAGTGAAGGAAAAGGAGGAATCTATCCAAGTGCTAGTCCATCTAAGGAGCAGAGGCCAGATTTGATCCAGGAGAAAGATAGTTCTAGTCCATCTAAGGTGCAGAGGCCAGATTTCATCCAGGAGAAAGATAGTTCTAGTCCATCTAAGGTGCAGAGGCCAGATTCGATCCAGAAAAAAGAAAGTTATTGAAGGACCATGAAGTTTGTGCAGCGGCTGTGTGTGGAGGAACTTACGTCATCATTCCTTCTCTTAAACGGATCAGAATTAATTTTTTTTTTTTCAAGTAAGGAAAAAAGGATCAGAATTAACTTTCGAACGGTTGGAGGGGTATTTTGATCTTCAACTATCTCTCTAGTTTATGTATTCAATGTCACCCGCGTGCAGCCACCCTTCATCATCGATGACTGTGGCCACGGCTTCCAGGTCATTCATGTATCGTTTTGTGGAAAATATTAGGGTTGGATCTTTATGACATGTTAATACGGAGGCTTCAACGAAAACAAGGGAGGCTGCGAAGCAGCAAGTCCCTGCCCCTGATTGAAGAACCCCGCCTGACCCAAGAAACAAATGAACGGGCTGGCTGATTAACTGAGGGCTGCAGAGGAAGAAAGTTCCTGCCACTGATTGAAGAACCCCGCCTGACCCAAGAAACAAATGAACGGGCTGGCTGATTAACTGAGGGCTGCAGAGGAAGAAAATTCCTGCCACTGATTGAAGAACCCCGCGGGCTGGCTGATTAACTGAGGGCTGCAGAGGAAGAAAGTTCCCTGATTGATTTGAGCTTGGGCAAGTAGCTGTAAGATACTAGGCTATCTGAGCTGCTGCATGTTTTACTGGTTGCCACAAATTATGTGTAAAATCATGTCTCAATTATTGTATACAATAGGATCTGCATCGCTTTATCTACAGCTGCTTTCCGTCGCTGTTTTGGCTGTTGTGGACGGCGTTGCAGCAGCCGGTTGAGACGGGGGCTGCGGGTAGAGCAGGACGGAGCAGAGGCAGGCGGATCGAATTTGTGGACGGCGTTGCAACATGTCAAAGAAGCATGGCTATTTGGCCCCTGAATATGCTCTCTAAGGTCAGCTCACAGATAAGAGCGATGTATATAGCTTTGGGGTTTTGCTCTTTTGTTTCCTAAGCACAATGTTAGACCGAACAGAACAGTATACCAGAACAATGGTGCCGAGGAATCAAAGCCAAGCAATACCTTCAGAATCTTGGAATCGTATATAACTTTCCAAGAAGGGTAAAGAGTCTAGTCAACAGGTACTCGCCGAGAAAGTGGATGAAACAGCGGCATGATTAGTTCATAGGATTGCCTCGGGTTTCAACGCATATAACAGAGGTCCCAGACGAACTGGATGAAGAATTCGACACATTCCCCACTAGCAAAGCCTCTGACATTGTGAGAATGCGATACGATCGGCTCAGGAGCGTTGCTGGGCGAATACAGACCGTGGTGGGAGATATGGCTACTCAGGGAGAAAGACTTCAAAATCTTCTGAGCTGGAGAGATCCACGAGCGACTACCATATTTGTCATATTTTGCTTGATAGCTGCCATAGTTCTCTATACCACGCCCTTCCAGGTAATCGCAGTGGTTTTTGTTCTGTATCTCCTGCGCCATCCCAGGTTCCGCTACAGGCTTCCTTCTGCTCCTCTCAATTTCTTCAGGAGGTTGCCTGCTCGTACCGATAGTCTGTTGTAAAAACAGCTTGGTCTTTCGTGTCTGCTGAAGCTAGAGCTCTGTTCTTTTGATTTAACTTTTGTTCTGTGAATATATTATTCTACCCGTGTATGTTTCTTTAGTTTACAGTTCCAAGTTATTTCTTCAACAGCTGTAATTGATAATCTATCTATGATTTTATAGCTGCAACAGTGCAGAATTACCAGCATTCCTGTTCTGAGACAGTGTGTCATTGAAGCTTTTCCTCTTCAGCTAATCTGCATGTTGTGCAGTGGAGGAGCTTGTAAATTTTATTATAATCTAATTTCCTTCTGGAACTTCTTCAGAGTTGATGCTCTGTATAGCCAACTGTACCATATTTTTCAACACAGAAAGAGTGAATGCTTATTTCAGCCTTCAGGTCTGCTCTCTTTTTCCTACATTACAGCTCCATCTTTGGATACTGTATAGGAGCTACCCGCGCCTCTGCCATAGTCTTTTCAGAAGATGAACCAATATTATGACTGATTGCATTAATAAGAAGTTAAGTTTGGTGTGGGAACGTGGTGCAATCTGATCAATTTCTGAATTTTTTGAGCTTTTTTAGATTTGTGACCCAAAAGAAGTTACTTTTGCCACAAGATTAGTGATTCTTTATTTGGTTTTTAAGAATTTAAATTTGTAACCAGAGAGAAAATCCTTCCACCACAGGATTACCAGTCTCTGTTTATTATCCAAAACTAAGAAGCAGATAGTTCAATCGCTTAAACTGGGTTGCTTACAGTGACCTATGTGAAGTGATTGGTGGAATTATCCCATTTATGTGACTTATTTTTCCATCTGCACATCCTGCATCGCTGTGCAGCACCATTGTATCAACTATTTCCGTATCTCAATAATTTGCATCACTGTGCAACAAAAGCTATGGAGAAAGTAGGTCAGACTCCTTAAATTTCCATGAATTACCGTTTTGCATTGGACAGAAATTCTACCAAACAAATCTTCTACCTTAATACCCTATCCCTCCGAGTATTTAGGTCAATTCCAAAGTTATCACCAAACATGGTTTCATAAAGCCTCTTCCTTTTATGAATCAAAATTTTGTAACAAGTATTACATGAATTTTTTTAACGAGTATTACATGTGTATTTTGTAACAAGTATTGCATGAATTTTTTTAACAAGTATTACACGTGTGTTTAATTTGAGTGATTGAGAAAATTTTGTAAGTATTACATGTGTGTTTAGTTGGAGTGATTTAATTTGATTATGTCCCGAGTCCAATCTGCTTTTATAAAGATTGTGAGTGATAAAAGTATTGTTCGAATTAAGTAGCCAAAGCTATGATTAACAAAATTTATCGTGAAGCCCGTATTTTAAAGGGAAGAAAATAGAAAAACAGATGCGTAGGTTGACCACCGAGTAAATCAATGTGAAAAAGCCAAACTATAGTGCCCGCGTATATATCAAGATTACCAAAGATTACCTTGCATGCAAGCCACGTGCTACACTTGATACACACCAGGAAGGGCATTACCTGCTAGCGCGTAAGTGAGGCATTTTCAATCGACACAGAATTCAGACTGCTTGCGGAGTTAAGGCTTCAGGCCACGGTAAACAGGTTTCAAAGCACTTGATACACACCAGGAAGGGGATTACCTGCTAGCGCGTGAGTGAGGCATTTTCAATCGACACAGAACACAGAATTCAGACTGCGTGCGGAGTTTAGGCTTCAGGGCACGGTAAACAGGTTTCAATGTATTTCTTTGTTTTGACAAACACATTGCTTCTCGGGTATATTTAAGCATTTTGTACCATTTCTAAGGGCAGCGAATCGGTAATATCTTTAAACTTAGTTGCAGCAGAGGGTCTGAGAGTCTTTGGTTAGGTCTTTAAACTTAGTTGCAGCAGAGGGTCTGAGAGTCTTTGCATACCTAACCAAGAATTTCCTATTTCAGTGTTTTAAACCGCAAACGCTGCAAATATTTCTGTGGTCCACTGTAAAAGCTTTTCGGAGGCCCAGAACAAGTGTAGAACTGTTTCAATACATATTTTTAAAATGGGCATTGGCATACGGGTTCGATTCCCGGCTAGTGCATTTACGTTTTAGTTTTCAAAATGTATTTCTAGTCATTAATTCTGCAGGAACAAACTTGGGTTCCATAGCCATTAAATTCACAATCTTCAGCGAGTGCAGTTGTATTTTAGGTTTAATCGTTAATTCTGCTGGAACAGACCCAGTTTCGATGGCCACTCGGTTTAGTTACAGACATCGATGTATAATTTAGGTTTATTTATTAAATGCATTTCTATCCCTATTCACTTTTCATTTGGCAGTCGTTCATTTTTTAAGGAACAGATCAGTTCAATAGCCACTAAATTTATACTTTATAATTGGCACTTGTGTTCTACTAGTAATGCTTTCTGCAAGAACTTTCTCAGCGCTTTGTTCAGGTAATAATTCATGAACTTAATCCTCCTTTTATTCTGCAAAAAGGCCATTGCTTTTCTAATTAGTTTAGTCTATTCTTGTGCAAACTCAGTATAGTCATCTAAATTTTCTCTCTGTATTAAAAAAAATAAACAAAAACCTTACCTTACACATCCTCAAATGCCCATGACATCCTCTAAATTTATAAGGTGCTTGTATTTATGACAGCGGTGCTAGAGTACCTGAATCCGTTGCCGCCGCTTCATATAAATTGGCAGTAGATTCTGCTAATCGTGCTTTGGCCATTGAAGCTGATTCCAGAATGACAGACGGTACGGCAGATGATAATTCCCTTTTGCCGCTGGAAAACATGAAGTCCCAGGGATTGTAAGTATTACGACGATTAAGCCTGATTTAGCTATTGTGCTACTGTTGATTGATTTAACTATCCGCTGGTAAATTGTGCAAACTCAGTATAGTCATCTAAATTTTCTCTCTGTATTAGAAAAAATAAACAAAAATCTTACCTTACATCATCTCTCCACCTATCTTCCGTATCCCGGGATCTTCGTGCGACCTTGAGGGAGTTTATTCTGTGTGGACAGAGGATAAGGTGGCCACTGTCCGTGACCCGCAAGGATTCCGCCCCTTCGTGCTCTCTGAACTTCAATCAAAATCCATTAAAATGCGATGAAGAATTCGCAGGATTCTTTAATTATTTAAATGTTAACCTGAATGGGACGCTACATACCAGTTTCCAAGACCGATGCCGCCGCTTCATATAAATTGGCAGTAGATTCTGCTAATCGTGCTTTGGCCATTGAAGCTGATTCCAGAATGACAGACGGTACGGCAGATGATAATTCCCTTTTGCCGCTGGAAAACATGAAGTCCCAGGAATTGTAAGTATTACGATGATTAAGCCTGATTTAGTTATTGTGCTACTGTTGATTGATTTAACTATCCGCTGTTATTTACCAATTATACATGTAGTTATTTTTGAAGAAATTTAACCTAAAAACCCAGCTATTAATTACCAATTATACATACAGTTATGAATCTCTGCATGTTGCAGGATAATATAGGTGAATAATATACCTGAAATGTTTGAAGGTCGAGCAATGCAGTCGCTGCGGCCTATACTGTGGTTCCTCTGAAGGGGGAGGATAACCAAGGAAGACCTACCAGGAGGATCTCTGGAATATTGGAATATATGGCAGTGGAACTTGAACAAGGCGGTGCCAAGAAAATAACTCTTGGCAGACACGTAGAACTTCATGAAGAACAGCTGCCAACAGCTGCGATGACACGGCAGGGCTGCCATACTTATGTTAAACCATAAGTACATAAGTTTTGGTTAACAGTAAATGTTATGGGTTTAATGCTAATGCAAACATAGCATTAGTTCATAGCATTAGTTCATGAGTTCATGAAACGAAACTGTCAAATGTTCACTTGTCCTAACTTTTGAGCCCTTATAACTGCCCGTATGCCTCGTTTTGAGGCCAAATAAGATGGAAAACCCGCTCATTGGTCAAAGGAATAAGAAAATATAAAATACCGTGTTGGTTTTCGTGTCATATCAGCTAACTTTGTTTTAAGTTACATAATGTTGATGGGTTATCATGCCAGACTAATGCTAGCCTTGTCGATCGATTACTATAGTCCCTGCCAGCCCGGAGGGCAGGGACTAATAAGATATAGTAAAATGACCACCTTTCATGATCTCGGATCTATTGATGTAGGTTTCACTGGCTTGATTGTGTAGGAGAGACGAAGTTTATTTAAGTGTTCAGGTCGGCTATTCCGCAGCATTAGTATTCGATGGGAAAAGGCTTCTTTCTGAAGGCTAGGTTTGTTGCTAGCGCGGGTCCTACCTTTGTCATGTCATATCCCTAAAAATTCAAACAACAAAGTGTGTCAGAAGGATCTATGAGCTTATATTATATGCACTTGAGGAATGTGTCTTGGTTTTGGGTAGATATGAGGATATCTATTATGAGGTTTTCAGTATTGGAATGATTCGATAATCGAATATATATATATATAAACGAAGTAGAGAAGGTTTGAAGGTTTTTCGGTATTTCAAGGAAGCAGGGATAAAAATAGTCATCCGCAGGACTAATATTTGACGGGGAAGGCTTCCTTGTGAAGGCAAGGTTTGTTTCGAACACGGGGCTTATCTTTGTCATGACATAGCCCTGAAAAAAACAACAAATGTGTGAGAAGCATCTATGAGGGCATATTATATGCACTTGAGGAATCTGTCTGTGGTTTGGTTTTGGCTAGATATGAGTAGATTTATTAGGTTTGTATTATTGAATTTTGGTATTTTTTGAATATTTAAATATTATATTTATAAATAGTAGTATAGGTGTCTATTCTGGTTTGGAAAGTTATATATATAGAATGTAAAAGAATGTTCAACAAAAAATTATGTAATTTATTATTAAAATTGGTAAAGTTTTGGTGAATATGTTTTGTTAGAAAATGTCCAAAAAAATGGTCAATTAGTCAAATTACCCCTATATTGGAATGAGTGGATGCTCTAATTGATATATTCAAAACACACACATATCAATGCATCACTTATCTAAGAGGTTGAGAGAAATCTTCTTGATTTTGGATATTTCAAAGATCTATCTTTTGGATATTTTAATTGAATTATTATTGTTTCATATGGTGGTATCATCATTGGAATTAGTTGAGTTTTATATATTGGTACGGGTACATCTATCATATGTTGTAAGCACACAGAAAGTCTTGTTTTCTTTTGAGAGAGATAATAATAATTTGATGGTGAATCCATTGGCAGATTCATATTTAAATGATTCCACTAAGCTAGTTGGAGAAAATTACAGAAATTGGAAGTGAAATATGCAAATATTAATGGAAGGATTCAATGTCTGGTCAATAATATCTAGAGCTAAAAGAAAAATTGCAACACCACCAACCTTAATTCATGAGTTGTAACACTTAGAGAGACGAAGGAAAAGTTACCCGTGAGATATTTTTTTTAAAGGACTACATAATCCCCACATTAGGGAATACAATACATCTCAAGAAACCTCAACACGTAGATATATGATGGCACGACCTAGGTCATAAAAAGCAAATATACATAAAAGTTAATCAAAAGATTCAATATGAATAGATCGGAAGTAGTATCTAGACCATTGGAATAAAATGATAAACTCAACATTGATAATGATATAAAGAAATGAGTGGCATATTGTATAAACAATTGGTGGAAAGTTTCAAGTACTTTAATACAACCACGTTAAATATTGCATATTCAATCAACATACTTAGTCAGTTCATGGATAAGTCATATGAAATTCACTAGAAAGTATCCAAGAGAGTCCTTCGATATTTGAAGGACACTAAAAAAGTTGAGATTGAATATACTAAATATTTTTTTGTTTAGTTCATAAGTCATTCATATTCTCGTTGTGTAGGAGATGTAGATGAAAATAAGTCCACCTCTCGATATGCATTCAGTTTCATATTTGGAATTGTGTCATAGAGCAGTGAGAAACAACCAACTATTTCTCTGTCTTCTAGTAAAGCTAAGCACAAAGCCTTATGCAATGCATCCTATGAAGACATTCTGCTAAGAAGGGCCCTTGAAGACATGGGAGAAAAAAAATACCGAAAATAATTGAATGTGATAATCATAACTCAATCAAACTAGTGAACAATGTAGTATACAATGATAGACCAAAACACACTAAAACATAACATCATTTTTTATGAGAAACAATTTAGAAAAATGAAATTGATTTGATATATTTCTATACAAATAATAATGTGGTAGACATATTTACTATGCCCCTAGGGAAGGATAATTTTACATTACGTAGAGACAAATTAGGTGTGGTAAATAATTCATTTCTCCATTAAAGGGAAGTGTTAGAAATAATTAGAGAAATGAAGATTCTGTATTATTATAGCTTTAATGTCAAGTTATAGAATATGTGGTTCTTCAATGTAAGAGTTAGTTATGTAGAAATTCCTTGTAGATTCAATCTGCTTATGTAATATGATAAAACAAAAGACTTGAATTTACTCTACACATTAGCGGAAGAAATCAATTGGTTGAGAAATAAGAATATAAACCTGAGACAATATTCAATCACATATGGTCAAAGATTTATCTAAGAAGAAATATTTTTGCTCAAAACCCCTTCCTATTTCTGTTGCATTAGATAAAAAAAAATTAAAGAGGAAATATAATTTGTGTTCAAGCTTAAACAATCTATCCACATGTATAATCTATCTCACTGCCTCACAAGCTGACTCTGGCCAATACTTAGCGAATTTTTTTGTCTACCAAGCTCCTATTTCCTTGCATTGTTTCTCAAGGAATTATCCCCCTCTTAATTAGGGAAATACCCATGATGAAATGCGCAATACCTATAGGCCCTTATCTGACTACATGCATCACCTGTACAACTCAAAAAATTATACAATTGATAGTACACTTCCATTGATCCGCAATCTCAATTGGGTAACTTGAATTTCATACATGTGGGAGTTAATTATGACACATTTATTAGTTAACTCATTGAACGCTAAAGTTTCACCCCAATGTTAGACCTTGTACTAGTTCCTCCAACAGTTTGAACTAGTTTAACTTACATTAACTCAGTTTAACTTAATTGAACTATTACAACTCAAATTAAACTCAACATAGGCTACTAAAATTTAGGAACCACTCTACATGACTTGATTTAGCCCCTCAACTCGAATTAACAAAGTCAACTATGTGAAATTAACTTACTTAACTCATTCTTGTTGTCTTGTGATGAGGAATTACAATTTTCTCTAATTTAATTCAATTAATGGAGCCAACTATGTGAAATTAACTTACTTAACTCATTCTTGTTGTCTTGTGATGAGGAATTACAATTTTCTCTAATTTAATTCAATTAATGGAGCAAACTATGTGAAATTAACTTAGTTAACTCATTCTTGTTGTCTTGTGATGTGGAATCACAATTTTGTCATAATTTAATTCAAAAGAAAATTAAATTAAGATGTTCTTGTTTCCATTTTCCACAAGTTAGACCTACATATGCATCATTATCTTCAAGTTGTTGTGATTATGTAGTGTATCAATCCCATATTTATAAGATAAGATTCTATTATCTATTTTGTGTATGTGCTTCAATTAATCATTATCTGGTTGAGACAGTTTTAATGTGTCTCTGTATTGGTTGAGACAGTTTTAATGTGTCTCTGTATTTTTTTTATTTTTTCTATTTAAGATTATACAAAATTGTGGATTTGATACTATTACATGTGAGGATTGTTTTTTCCAACCATAATGAAATCAAATCGAAAATCATGAACATCAAATCTCTAGTAAAAGAAAATCGAAAATCATGAACGTCGAATCTCTAGTAAAAAAAATCACAATTAAGCCAATTTGCACTCCACATGAATATACAAGCAGAGGAATCAAAGTTCTTATACACAAACAAATCAAGGATATATGCTTTGTGTATAATTATATGGTTCTCATGTAAGGTTTCATAGCTCACGTTCTAAAATTGTTTGATAATAGGTGTTTTAAAACAAATAATTATTTTATACATTAGTGAAGTCAAATTTTCTACACTTTTGTTAATCATTTACGTTGTACATATAAATATATAAAAGAGAACATTGATACTAAAATGAACAATGGGAAGAATTTATGGGTTTTTTATCAAATTAATTAGGTTCACATCACATGCTCATGTTCAATGTATTATTCTAACTAATTTAGTTTCTCGTTATTAGTTTTTCCTTATGGAGTTTTTCCTTACTGTCAATATGAATGATTTAATGGATAACAGCAAAAAAAATTATACATTGTTTTATAAATATATTAGTATATAACCATCTTAAGTGTAGAAACTCCTTATATGTCAAGCGCATGAATAACACAAAATCAAGTTCAATCCTCTTTTAGAGTACATAGCATGAAAAATGTTTTCACCGAACGTCTCAGAGACTTGATATATCCAAGGTCAACCCCATGTTGAGAATTAAATGAACTACGCTCTCTCCTTTATTTTAAAACAAACCATTGATTTTCTCCCCTTCTTTTTTGTTATTAGTATATTATAAATACCTATGTATCTCATGCTATGCATTATAAACAACCTATCAATGGAACTAGAAATCTCTCTCTATATCTATATATATGTGACATTGGAATATTTTATTTATAGCTATCTTAATTTTTTATATGTGACATTGGAATATTTTATTTATAGCTATCTTAATTTTTTATTTATTTCAACTCCATATTAAGATTTAATGAGCTTCATATCTCTTCATACGCAAGGGAAAAAATTTGTGGATGTTATGTTGACCTAGGTTTTAGATGTTAGACTCAATGAAGATGGATAAAACCAATATTTTTACACCATCTATTTGTATTAGTCATGAATGCATTGAAATAACACAAAATAACATAATTTCCTACCTGTGGATGATGTAATGTTGCAACTCAAATGTCTAAATTCAAGGTTCTACCTCAAGGACTTCATTTCTACTTAGTTTATATATGTTTAGTTTTTTTTTTTTTTCTTAGTTTACATATGTTTAGTTTTTTGTCGTCTTCTTTTCACTTATAATAGCGAGCTTGCTAATGTTGAGGGAATTTTAAATAATATACATTTTATGCATATAAAAATTGTTTTCTCTATTAAGGATACAAACATTTACAAGATACTTTGTATGTTCTGGTTATCATCTTAGAGTATTTTTTTGTACTCGAAAAGTTGTCATTCTATTAAGTATTAGGATTCCCATGTGGCTAGTCACTCACAAAATAGAGGATGATGAAGTATATATCTTACTATCACTAATAGAAATATTACCTTATAAAAGAAAAAGAAAAACACACTTATCGGCCTAGTTACATGGAGAGCCACATTCTATAGACTAATTCTATAGACTAATTGGAGGAAGATGTATAATTATTTTCATGCTGAAATTAGAGTTGACATTTGCCTCTTTAAAATAAAAATAAATTAGTCACTAAATGAAATGTATATATTTGGTTAGTTTTAATTAAATGTATTATTTATTATTTATATTACAACTTAATATAAAGGAGATGTGCAATTCATTCTACTCTTAATATAGTGTTGACATGTGGTATTTAGAAAAAAATATTAAGAACAAAATACAATTTTAGTGTCAAGCATAAATAATATATTTAAATATTCATATTAAATAACATAATTTTATATCAACATTATATAAAGACATTGAGTAATTGAAAACATATATATACACTTTCCAAAATTACCAAGATTTGTAATTGTTTTTCTATTCATACTTACACATATTTTAATATCATCATCATATTTATTTTTAGAAAAAAAATATATATATATTATTATATTATAAATTAAATTATATCAACTTCTAAGTTAAAGTACAATAATTTAATTATATATCATATAAAATAATTTAAAAAAAAACCTTACAATATTATTGATTTGTTACTAAAAATCTAATAGATATGTAATTTTTTCCGTGTTCAATGTGAAATAATTGACATAAATTGTACCTCAAAATTTTGTATTCTTCTCTCAACTTAATAAATCAACAATTAAATTGGTTCGCTTCAACACTCGATATTATAAAATTACAATAAATTTATACTGACCTTATCACTAATTAATCCTATCCTTATCACTAATTAATCCTATCAAGCAAAATATCGTGATGGTAAAATGGTGAAAATAAAAGTACATTCAACATTGTAATAAAAAACGGAGTTGTCTATAATGCGACTTTTTGGAGATTTTTGTGACGGAATCCCGCGTAAGAAATGAGGTTAAATCTTGATTTTTAGCAGTTAAAATGGTTTTTTAACTGCATATTTGGATTCAGTGCCCTAAAAACCCCATGAGAGCCATTGATTGTGAAGAAACCAGCTATCAAACTTGGGATTCCAATGAATTGGTGCCGGATTTTGACCGGAAAAATCTGCCGGAAAAGCTTTCAAAAAGTCGCGGTATAGACTACTGCATAAAAAACACTTTTTAATAAATAAAATCTAGAGCACCTACAAAGGTCCATAATGATAACAATTATTTACGATAAAAGTTACAACTACCTAATGGATAGACCTAACTTGGCCGAATTGATGGACCAATATTACGCCGAAGGCGTTATTCCTAGGGCAAGGCTCCCACCGACCTTCGTCGTCTGTCGAGAGCCTATGCTAAACACATGCTCGAGGGTCCCACCGACCTTCGACCTTCATCACTGGTCTATCTCATAGTTACCAAGTTCAGCCGTGCCGGCAAAAAGATTCGGAAATTCGCTTATTCGGTTCGGTACGGGGAATAATTTGTCAGTTTCTGAATAATTTGTCACTTTCCAATTCGGTAGGGGTCAGGGTTGAATGATTTTGGTCAAAGTATTGTATCTGTCATGTCCATCGTCCACTGTGCTGCCACTGCTGCGTAGAACTATGAAGCGCGGGCTCTGTGTAACCATGGATGCTGAATAAAATTATAAAGTAAGTAAATCGAGTTTTACTTATGGAAATTTGAGAATTGAAAAATACTGCAGCCATCTTTAATCTTAAATTTTTTGAAGTTTTTATAATATTTTTAATAATTTATTTTTTTTTATTTTTTATATTTTTTTTATGGTATTTTTTTTACCAGGATTACTCAGAAAACTGTAGGAAAAAATATATAATTTTTTAAAATATACAAAATAAGAAATAATATAATTTATATTAGAAGAAAAAACATTTCTATTCTCTTCTTTTATAAATGCTTAAACTCATGTTACACATCTAATTAGAAATTGAATTATTTCTTCTAGTTCCATAATAATTAATTTTGAGTGCATTTTATCTTCATTATTTCTAAACAGTTTTAGAGAGAAGAGGTCTATACCATTTTTAATAGGAGAAATTAACTTGGAAATAAGTAACTTTAAATATACTTAGTAGAGAAAAAATTTAATAATTTTTCATAATAATTATATATTATACTATTATATATATATATATATTATATATGTCTATAATTATTAATGTCTAATTTTTTCCGTATTAAATTTTATAAGATCAAATTTTTCATATCCAATCTAATTCAAATTCGAATTTGATAACTATATTTTATAACTAGGTCTTTTGACGTAGCGGCCGCAGAAGTGAACTGCCTACACTTCTGCTTTTTAACTAGTGGATATGGTCGATAAACACCCGTGCATTGCAAATCTGTTTTCTGTTTCATTAAGAGTAACATATGTTTTGTTTCCTCATATGTTTCGTTCAGAGGCTGTTGTTGGGTGAGATGTTATATTGTAGAGTTTATATAAAAGAAGTATAAAATATTTATTATAATTTTATAATGTACTTATAAATTTAAGTGTGTACATGAAAATGATACCTGATATATGTCATAGATATTGTATACACTTATTAAAAAATCCTTAAAATTTAAATTTATTATATACTATAATATATATATAAATATTATATATATCATATATATTATATATATATAAATATAATTATATATATAAATATTTCAAATTATATGATTATTAACATATTTTTATTATAATTTTATATATAAAATAAGTTATAGAATTAAAAAAATGTTTATATTTATTTATTTTTCAACAATTTTCAAAAGTATATTCATTTCATAGAAAAGTAAAATTTAAAAAAATGTTATTCATAAATAAAATATTTTAATGTTTCTCTTATGTAAAATAATTTTATCAATTTAATATATATATCTGTGTGTGTAAATGAGGTTTACAGTTCAAGATATTTGACCTCTGATGAGATCCTTTTAGAAGGTTAATGGATATGGGTTAAGATGGACTCATAGTGATATTTAGGTTTGAATGAGAAAGTGAGATGTATGCAAATTTTACAATTTTGTATTGTGATTTTCTTATTTATAATTTAAAATAAAATTAATTAGTACTTTCTTTGAAATTTTATTCGAATCCTAAAAAAAGAAGATAGATAAAAAAAAAGAGAAATAGGATAGCCTTGCTTAAAAGGAATCATTAGGTCTTGGTCATATATATATATATATATTTTACAACTGAAGAGATTATCTCAAATTAATATGGATTTATGTTGTGAATAGAGGGGTGTATGGAATTTTATTTACATATTTTTTTTATATATGATATCTTATTATAATTTAAAATAATTTTATTTGTTCTTGCTAAGTTGTGTGAGTCCTTAGATGACAACAAACTTAACCTTTGGCTTAAAACGTTGTCACCTACAGATATCTAAGCCATCAAAGTTACCAGAGGGCATGGGTCACACCATCCCTTAACATGGCTAGACATTTTCCCACAGAGTTTCAAATAGGTGAGCTTGACATCATACAGTTCCTTAACAATACATCCTATTGCCTACCTCACTTGGCCATAATTTAAAATAAAATTAATTGGAAGTTTTTGTCAAAAATTAATGAATAAGATAGATAAGATGAAAATATTTAAAGTAGACTATAATAACATAGTAGATTGTGGAAAGCCAACCCAAGTTTGGATGCCCCTTGGGATAGTTTAATTCCTCCAAAGGTGGCTACCCAACCATTTGGCAGTGGTAATTACACTCTAATTCTTATTGCTATTTTAAGAGTAGCAAGTTATGTTATATTTATGCAAAATAATTATAGTGAATTTTAAACATTCTACATTCTTATTTTTTGGCATATCTTCCAATGAATTTTACTCAAAATACAACAAAAAAAATTCTTAAATGATATATTTGAGTTGCTACATATAGATTTAGTGCTTTGAACGCTTTTATACATTCAAAACTACATCTTAAGAAATGAAAAATAGCAAGCTCACCTAGATTTGTATCACCAGATTTGGATTAAAAAAACAAAAATCTAAAACAATCAGACTTGGAAGACAAATATTTATAAATTTGCATTAAATCTAATGTTTTTATAACTAT
>APFE030310769.1:1307-26342 GCA_000404065.3 Pinus taeda
TAACACAATGCGTACTTATACGCATGTTTGCTTTGCACACAGAGCGTGCATGCACCTGTGTAAACTATGGGCCTGCGGACCCTGCTAAAATTTTGAAAAACTTAAGATTTTCTCTTTCAGTCATTTTAGTATTTTTTAGATGTTGTTATCCACTACCCAGACCTGCATGTGACTTGTTAAGAACTTTCCTTGGTTTAATTCCGTTGGTGTTAGGGTTTTAGGTGAAATTCCTAGAAGTTTTGGTTGCCGGTCTTGATTTTCATTTTGGTCGTGTAGTAGCTCAGAGCTTAAAAGTTGTAGAAGCCTCAGATCACCTTGGTTTTTACTGGCCTTCTTATGAGTCTGACCATTTGCAAAATCTACCTTTGTTGAGGAATCCATCTTGTGTTTTATCTTTGCAAAACTTCGAAAAAGCTTGTGTTAAAAGTTTGGATTTCATTTTTACAAAAGAAAACAAAAATTGCTTGTTTTTTGACTGATTTGTGATTCTGGACAAGTTAGTCCTTGGTTTGCTTATCGCCAAGTAAAACATCCTTGAAAAAGACATCTTGTAAGCTTTTACTTCAAATAGTTTTTTATAGTTTATAGATCTCAAGATTTTCTTTATCCATAGTTTTGAGTGTGTTATAAAAATAAAAATAAAAAATCTCTTTTGAAAAAGTTTGTTTTTGTAGTCTTTGAACGTTTGAAAGAAAAGGGAAATTCTTGTGAATATAACTAGTTGTCTCATTTTGAGTGCATTGGAAAAGACAAAAACTCTTCTTTTAATTTGTTTGTTAAGAAAGATTTGTGTTTACAAGCATTTGCATTCTCAAACTCTTTCCTAGCTAGAAGTTCATTGAAGGGAAAAGATTGTTTAATCATCTTAAGTGAATTTTTTAGTGATTTCAAGTCGAGTCTTCACACCATGAGTTTCATCTCTGCACCTCTTGACATAATCAAAAACCAATAAAAATGATGCTTAAAGTAAAATCAATCTAGTAATCTTTCTATTTCTAGGGCTCTATTACACCAACATAGCTTAGGCTAGTGTCTTGGAGTAGGGTGTAATTAACTCTCCAAGACAGTAAAACAAACAAGTAGTTGTATCTTGTAGTAGGAGAGAAATCCAATTGTTGCATCTATGCTCTGGGAAAGCTCATCTTAAAGGAGAATCACGAGATCGTGTGCGAACTAGTGTGGGAATCAATCCTTCCTCATTGGGAGCGACGCCAGATATTCACGTATTAAAAACGGTAAACCTCGGATTAACCATTGTCGAGGAGCCTGGGGACACTTGTTGGTAAACCTTGGATTATGTCGAGGAGCATTCAAGGGGATTGATCTTGCTACTCTGCCCTTGCGTGCGTATCGGATCGTAGATTGTTCCTCTAGGTATATTTGTTTCCGTTGGTAACCATAGTGACCATATTCTATAGGATTCTTCCAAAGGTGACGGTGGTGGGAAGATCCTAGAGCAGACGTCGGCTAGACTCACTTGGATTTTCTGGGGGGATCTCTTCACTCGAGATGGTTTAGTGGAGAAACGTGTGCCAGTCTATTCATTAAGCAGGTTGCCGGGGTAACTGTTCCAACCGCTATTTCTGTATTGAACTCTGCGACGCTGGATTTTATCACCAACTAGTGTTTTCAGTATGGAGAGTTACTGTTTATGTGTGGTTTGATCTCCTAGATTCTTTAGGCGTGTGATTCAATTTGTTTGGTTCTTTAGAGGCTTTAGGTGGTTTTCATTGAGATTTTACTTTGTTTTCGTGTGAAGTAGTTAAAAATTTTTAACCGTGGCTGAATTACCGAGGAAGTCCCGTAGACTTCATGGCTAACCTCTTGAGTTTTCACTGAGCTAGCCTGAAGGGCTACAGGCCCTGGTAACTCCTAGAGATAGTAGATTTGGGTCACCTGAAGAAGGAGAGTCTTCTTTGGTGGTACATCCTGATTTTCAAGCTTTAGTAGCAGATTATAGTACACGGTCTTTGTTTGTTTCCGAAGTTACTGGTAGCGTTTCATCTATTAGTGATATAGGTGAAGAACCTGAAATATCTGAACCTGAATCTAAAATTGCTACTACTCCAACATTAGGGTTTGCCTCTCCAGCTTCCAGTGGTCCTAGTTCACCTAGGGTAGAAAGAATAATTACCCAAAATCTTCCTTCTGGACTAATAGCTATTGAAGAACTTGCTATTCCAGAAAAAGAAGAAGGCATCCCTATCCCTAAAAATCAACCTGTTATAGAACTTAGGGAGCATGAATCAATCTTTTACAATCCACCTAGGAGCAGTGCTTGGTATCTTTCATTGACTAACTTTTTGGAAAACCTGGGACTAATTTTTTCACCACCTCATATTTCTTATCACCCAACAGCTAGGGGTTACTATCCTCTGTTAAATATGTCAAGACAATCGTCCATGTTTTCTCAATCTCCGGAAGCCTTTTTATACGGTGGTCCTTCTGTTCCCGCTGGGTATCAGTCACTTTCTGGTACTTTTTCGAGAGCATCTCCTCAACCTATTGAACAAGGGTTATTATCTGGAAATAATGGTACTAAGCTGTTGAGTGTAGAAGATATTCTCATGATGTCGGGTACTATTCCCAATCCTCAACCTCAAGGTGGCCAGTCATCACCTGGGGGGCAACCTCAAGGTACCCAATTTGCACCTGGGTGGCAACCTCAAGGTACCCAGTTTGCGCCTGGGTGGCAACCTCAAGGACAGTACATACCTATGGGGTAGTGCGTTCCTTAAGGTCAACCCCAGACTCAATATGTACCTCAAGGTCAACCCTAGTATCAACATGTACCTAAAGGTCAACCCTAGTATCAATATGTACCTCAAGGTCAACCCCAGTATCAATATGTACCTCAAGGTCAACCCCAGTATCAGTACGTGCCTCAGGGTTATCAACCCCAAGGTTAGTACCCAACCCAAGGTTACCAACCACCTTCCGGTCAATCATATGTTCAAGGATCTAGAAATGTACCATTGAATTATCAACCGTACCCTCAACCCGGTTATGGTCCTCAATATTCTCAACCTGTTATGGGTCCGTACCCGGGAATGAATGTAGTGTGGGATCCATCTCAATCCCAATAGGTCTTGCAACCGAATGTACAGTTGTCATCTCAAATTGGACAACCCTTGGTTTCTGGTTCACCCCAGCAACCTGTCCAGTCTAATATTCAAACTTCTGCACCTTCTGTAGTTTCTCAACCTGGGCCTAGTACGCCTCGTATTCCGCCTCAAACGACTGCTGCAACTACTGCAACATCTTTTCCATATACCCCACCTACTTTTGGAGTATTTATAGCTCTGGTTTCTACTATTCCTATATCTACTCCTCAGACATCTTTACCTCAGTCTGGACCCACAGTCCAGACTTCGGTTCAGATGCCTATAGGACAACCTAGTTTAAGTACGGTTGTCACCAGTCAACCTCAATTTATTCAACAACTGTACCAAGGACAGTACCAATTCGGTCCTGCTGTTTAGCAACCAGTCTATCAGGATCAACCGTACCCTGGGTATACATATCAACAACCTCAACAACCCCAGTATGGTCTGGTTAATCCTAGTTTTCCAGGATGATATAATATCCCAAATGCAATTCCAATTCTAAGTTATCCTGCATATCCTCCTCCTGGGGCTGGTCTGATGACCCAGAGTTTTAGGGACCCTAATGGTCAGTTATCATTTATCACAACTTTGGACTTGCCTGACTTGTCGCGCCTTACGAACGATCCAATTAACTATCTTCCGTTTTGGCCGCCAATGCCGATTAAGTTGCCTAGTGATATTCCTAAGTTTGAAGGAAAATCAAGAGAGGACCCGTCGAACTATGTGATGACTTATCACCTCTGGTGTGCGTCTAATTCCATTTCAGATGATTCAATCCGTTTAAGACTTTTCTAGCGCACTCTAATTGGTCTTGCAACCAAGTGGTACATTGAGTTACTGCGAGCCACTTTTTATAACTTTAGATAGTTAGCTACTTCATTTTTCACTCATTTTCAGTTTCCAGTCAGATATGACAATGGCATGGAATTATTAAATTCGTTAAAGCAGTCAACGTCCACTTGCATTTTCGATCACATTCATGAATGGAGACGTCGATGGTGTTTAGTGAAAGTTTTTATCCCGGATCAGATCTTAGGTGAATGGTTCGTAAAATCTTTACTACCCAAGATCACTGAGGATGTAGCTAAAGCCGGAGTTGTTACTTAGGAGCAAGTAATTACTCAAGCATAGTACCTTGACTTAGTTTATACTCAGTCAGGTACGTTACACGAGAAAATCCCCGATCTTCCCAAGCAGAATCAAATCGCTGTAGCTCCTTCAGGGTCTCATGCCGTTGATGGTATGATTGGTATGGTTAATACCAAAAGTAAGAAGAAGTCTTCCAAGAATTCTTCTCCCATCATAACCTTTCCAGATTCCCCGACAGGAGATTTTTCCGCAAAACTTTCCACCGATATTCATGTTGTAGAGTCATCTACAGCCAAATCAAAATCCGGTAGTAAGAAGAAAGGGAAGAAGAAGAATAAAACAGATAAAAATTCGAAAGAGAAAACAGAAAAAGTGGAATCAATTGATCAAAAATGAAAACCTCGTTATTCTTGTCTCATTTGTGACGAAGACAATTTTACAAGAGACTGCCCTCATCGTGTAGAGGTTGTGAAAATTGTCAAAGGTTCCCAAACTCCTGCTGTTTTGAAGGATCCTTTTCCAAATCAAGACAGTAAGATGCTAGGTTCTTCCTCAAATGCCAACGAAGAACCCATACTGATGATGCCCCATGTTAGGATTGTGACTCGATCGCAAGATTATGGAAGTAAAAGTCTTGTTTATGGTAAATAAGCAGAATCTTCTCATTCTAACCCATCAACCTCAGCTCCCGGTTTCGATCCACTACAGATCGAGAAACCTAATCTAGACTTAGTAATCAAACTGCCCGCCAAGGGTATACTTCGAAAGTCGGCTTTCAATCCACATGTGACAGCGGCTCAGAACTATAACATTGTTGAAGATTTAGCTGTTTCACCTTCAGCAATGTCAGCTTTGGAAGTGTTGCAATCATGCCCAGCATAGCGTAAATTACTTTTGTCGGCTATAGGAGCTGTTGACGTTCAGGATTCGAACCTTATAATTTTCAACTAGAAAATAGTGCACCACACTTACCTCATCAAATGGTTGTCCAGATTCCAGTGATAGTAAAAAACAGACCTGTTCATAGGACTGTGATTGATGAGGGAGCTTCCACATGTATTATGTCGATACAGTGTTGGAGATCGCTTGGTTCTCCTTCATTAAATTTATCCCCAACGATTCTAAAGGCCTTTGATGTACGTGGGTTTCATCCTTTTGGCATTCTACAGGATTTACCTATAGGGGTTGAAGGTAAAACTGTTAATGTAGATGTGGAGGTGGTTGATGCCCCTCTAGATTACAACCTTCTCTTGAGTCAAAGTTGGTCTTACGCTATGATAGTTGTCATTTCGTCGGTCTTTCGGCTTATAAAGTTCCCTCATAATGGAAAGATCGTAACCTTAGACCAGCTGTCTTACTTTTCATCTAACCCAGTCTCTGCTGAAAGCATTCAGCACGTTGGTAAAATGACTATCCCATATAAGGATGTTGGAGTAGGACTAGTTAAAGATGTCGATTTACTGGGAACTTTTCCTTTTCCTCCTATCAACGCATCGTCTTCTATTGAAACCATTCATATGATTTCATCAAACACCCTCGTTTATGATGATCCTTGGATCGTACCTTCCGAACCTGAGATAGACTCATTTGGTGATCTTATGCCTTTGAGTTCGTATGAAATTGCGTATCAGGCCGTGCAGTCGTTCTCCGACACATCTTCAACCAAAATTGACTTAATGAATGTGGTCGATGAGGAATCACTTTCAACTTCAAACTCGGATTCAATAACGTTTTCTGAACTTGTTCAAACTGATGAGAAAATTCGTGAAATCCTATGTGTCGATGAGTTACCATGGGAAGATCTTCATCGTAGATCTTCATTTTTACCTTAGGGTGATTGTTTTGAAAATGATTTTTCATGAATTTTTATGGCTGAATATGTCAAGGAAGCTCAGAATCCAATCAAACATCCTGATTCGGAGTTAAACTTGGGAAATTTTTCTCAAACTATTCCTCTTGACATTTCGGTTAAGCCTGGAATTGTTGAAAACATTCATATAGGTGCCTCTTGTACAGAAGATGAAATTCAAACATATAAGGCCATATTTCAAGAATTTCGCGATGTGCTTGCCTGGTCATATGAGGAAATGCAAGGAATCGACCCCGCAATTGTTATTCATGAAATCAAAACTTA
Organism: Pinus taeda; assembly: GCA_000404065.3. Taxonomy (NCBI): domain Eukaryota; kingdom Viridiplantae; phylum Streptophyta; class Pinopsida; order Pinales; family Pinaceae; genus Pinus; species Pinus taeda. The sequence continues at coordinate 7,638 of APFE030310769.1, forward strand.
CCCGAATGCTAAACCCGTCCGGAAACATTTGCGTCAGATCCACCCAAGAAAAGTTGCTGCAATTAAAGAAGAAGTTGAAAAATTACTCAAAGCAGGTTTCATTTATCCAATCCCGTTAACGGATTGGGTATCGAATATTGTTCCTGTTAACAAAAAGCAAGGGACATTAAGAATATGTATCAATTATAGGGACATTAATCGAGCATGTCCAAAGGACAATTACGCAACTCCCTATATCGATCAAATCATCGATGATTGTGCTAGCAGCGGAATTTTCTCCTTCATGGATGTTTTTTCCAGATACAATAAAATCAATATTCTACCTACTGATCAACCAAAAACATCTTTCATTTGTCCATGGGGCACATTTGCTTATTGCAAATTACCTTTTGGGCTTGAGAACACCGGGGCAACTTTTCAACAGGCCATGTCTTATGCTTTTCATGATATCAAGCACATTGTGCAACCCTATCTCGATGATTTGCCTGCTCATTCATTACATAGAGCTGATCATCTTGTCCATTTACGAGCAATATTTATGAGGTGTAGGCATTATCAGATTAGGTTGAATCCCCACAATTGTGTTTTCTGTATTGAAACGGGTCGGTTACTGGGGTTTGTTGTTTCGAAAGCCGTCATTCGCGTCGATCCCTCGAAGGTTGAAGCCATTATCAAATTGCCTCCTCCTTCGAGTCTTCTCCAACTCCAAAGTTTGCAAGGGAAAGCAAACTTTTTACGTTGATTCATCCCTAACTACGTCGAGATCACAAAGGGTTTTACCTAGTTGTTGAAATAGAATACTCCATTCTTTTGGGACGAGATAGTTGAGAAATCTTTTGATGCACTAAAACACACGTTGACCCATGCACCATTGTTGCATCCTCCCAACTACAACCAGGACTACTTCTTGTATCTTGATGCCTCCCAATCTACCATCAGAATGGTGTTAGTTCAGGAAGATGAATTCGGTACTGAACATATGAGATATTACCTTAGTCGGACTTTAAATCTAACTGAGCTAAAATACTCACATGTGGAGAAATTAGCATTAGCAGCCGTTCAAGTTGTCCAACATTTTCGTCATTACATTTTACTACGTAAAACTATAGCCATTTATGATTGCAACCCTATGAGCTATATTTTGACCAAGAAATTGCTAGGAGGCAAGTAATCCAAATGGATTGTGATCCTGTAGGAGTTCGACTTCGAATTTGAAAAGTATAAGTCAAAGAAATCTTTAGTTTTTGCAGAGTTAATGTGTGACTTCCCACGTGCTAACACATAAGCTGTGGCAGAGGAGCCCATTGCGAACGAATCCTTGTTTCTAATCAGCACTTTAGATTCGTGGTACGGGGATATCATTTTTTATATCCAAACCCAATCCTTTCAGCTAGATATTTCAAGGTCAGAACGTTGAAAAATACGATTCCAGTCCCAACAATTCAGAATTATTGGAGATACTCTTTATCATTGTGGGGCGGACTCTATTTTTCGATGTTGTTTAACTCATGAGAAAGCCAAAAGGGTCCTAAATGATTGTCACTCTAGATCCTGTGACAGTCATATGTCTGGGTATGCCACAACCTAAAAGATATTGCGCACTGGCTACTTCTGGCCATCTATGTTTAAAGATTGTATTATCGCGATCCGAAAATGCCACAACTGCCAAATTTTTGATCGAAAGATGTGCGCTCCACCTGCTCCTCTCCACCCTATAATTACCATTGGTCCTTTTGCCAAATGGGGTATCGATTTTATTACATGTAACCCTCACTCGGCCGGGGGGCATGCGTATATCATCCTTAAAGTAGATTATTTTACCAAGTGGGCCGAGGCGATGCCTACATTTCAGGCAGACGGCAAAACAGCTGCAATTTTTGTGTTCAATCATATAATTGCTAGGTTTTGTGTTCCACAAGTGATTATCACTGATCATGGGTGTCATTTTCGAAACGTTATGATGACTGAAATTACAGGCCAACTTGGTTTGCGTCACGATATTTCAACTCCTTATTACCCACAAGCTAATGGTCTGGTTGAAGCCATCAACAAAGTTCTAGTCATCGTGATCTGACGAATCATTGGGATTCACCGATCGAATTGGCATAACATGCTATTTTCAGCGCTTTGGGCATATCGAACCTCAGTAAAAACATCAACAAGGTTCACTCCTTTCCAACTAGTTTATGGTCTGGAAGCTGTGTTACCCATTGAGTGTGAAATCCCGTCATTGCGAATGGCCATCGAGTTATTTGTAGCCACTTCCGAAGAGGAAAGACATTTTTTATACTTGTCTCAGCTAGATGAGAATCGACGTGATGCTGCATTAGCAATCAAAACTCATGCAAAACGTATTAAAGCTCAGTATGATTGAAATGTGACCCCTTGAAATTTTCCGGAAGGAGATCTAGTCTTATTGTACGATCAGGCAAATGATAAATTAGGTTCTGGAAAATTCGTGCCTATGTGGCATGGTCGCTATGTTGTCAAGCGAAAGCTAGCAAACGGGGCCTATGAATTGGTAGACTTTGACAGGGTCTCTTTAGGTAAACCCACAAATCGTCTTTACCTAAAGAGGTATTATTCTTAAGGATGGGTGTGGAGATTTTTAGTTAGCATAATTTTCTTTCTAGCTGGTGTGTTTTAGATTAAAGTGTGTTTAGCTTAGAGAGTGTTTTTCGTCATTATTCCTACTTATCTTGGTTTTACTCTTGATATTGCAGATGTCGACGTCTCTCCAAACATACATTGGTTTCGATGATGGTGCTTGTGATAGTACACGGAATATTTCTTTCGCAACTTGGGTTATTTATTCGCCCTCTGACGAGTTGGTATCTATGCATGGGGTAAGCCTTGGTCAAACAACGAACAACATTGCAGAGTATAGTGCAGTGATTGAGTTATTATCTGAATCTATTTCATTTGGGATTTGGAGTTTGATAGTGAGGTTAGAATTTGAACTCATTGTATTACAGCTTAATAGAGTATATGCCATTAGAAATCCAATATTATTGAGATTATTTTTGAGAGTGCATCTCTTGGAACGTTAATTTGACTATATTGAATATCAGCATACTCCAAGATCTTTAAATACATTAGCAGATGCAATTGCTTCTCAAATGTTAAGTAGACATTTGCAATAATCATACAAGTAAATTTAAAAACATTCCATAACATGTTTAACAAGATGAGCCAGTAATAGTGATATAGTATAATATAGGAGTGTGTCAAAATATACATCGTCCTCGATCATAGGTTGAAAAACACCTTATGATCGGAAAAAATGATAAGTACAAAAAGCAAAAATGTCATATGTGTCTACAATAGGCGATCATCCCATCACTGGTGATGATCTCGATAAGAAACCACTGCACCAGCCACCTTACAAAAGAACCTCCTAAAAGGTCCTGGGACCCCAATCACATAGCGCCGAAGTCGACGAGGAATGTCATCTATGTTGGTCTCTGGAATGTCCCCTGTCAAGCGCTCTATATGGCTCTCCAACTCGGCTAAAGTCTCTGCTGATTCATCCTGTGGGGCTGGTGCTGCTGCAGTTGGTTGTTTCCTCTCGTAAGGCTGGAGAGCGGTTGGTTGCGGTGGGCCTACATCTGCATTTGAAACTTTTACTATCAATTTTGGGATGAGATAAAAACAAAAAAAAATTAAATTAGAAAAATGTTGAAAATGATTTTACCTGAGTCATCTCATTGCTCTCCTGGTGGAAGAGCCATGTCTAGGTCACCGCGAAAATCTACCCCAGCATAAGGAAAATCTTGAATAGAAAAAACCTGGTTCTCCAACCATTGGAAATACTCAGGTTTGAATCGAATGACCTCTGTCCCCTCATCAGGATGACGGGCCATAACTGCAACCCATCGCATCAGTTTGGGCTCTCGAGGAAGCCCAGCTCCAACAGTGAGGTGCTGCGAGATCAACATCTGAACCCTCTCTAGGCCAAAGCTCACAACTAAAGCACCATATCCAAAGGTCTTCAGTTGCCCATTCTTGGCCCTGGTCAGTTGGCCTTTTACATTAGCCAACACAACATCTTACCAGTTGAAAATGGTGCCTCGAAAGCAACCAACGACCATCCACATTTTGGATCCAGTGGCTATATGTAGTGTTGCGCTGCTGCAGAGTCTGGTAATTGTAAGCACAATCACCATGAGTTCAAGACGGGATATGGTTTTGATATCTATCCCTTCGTCTCTGTTCTGAACATTGCAGTACTCTAGCTGGAGGCTATCGACAGACTGTCCACCTGCCCTAGCCCCGAATAGAGTCAACTATTCACCTCTCTTAGGAAAACCGGTCAAAAAGTATATGTCTGCCGGCTCTATTTCGAGCTGGTGACCACCAATGAAGAAGCATTGGTCCTGTATGCTCCATCTATCCACCAGCCATTGCAGAAAGTCCACCTGGGCCCTCATACGAGGTATGGCCCAGAATTTGTACAAGCCCCATGCCTTCAATGCATCAATCGAAGCTTGATGATTCATCGCGGCAAGATCTACGTCCTCATGCTCTCGTTCTCACCAATCAAGCATGATGTTTATCCTACATCCAGTAAAAAGGTGAATCAGAATATACAAAATTGAATTTTTTGGGTAATTTTTGAGTTCATTAGGTTTTAAAAACCTTTGCGCGGGGTACGCACCCTTTGGTTAGGAACAGTGCGTGGGCCCGAACCTTGCCTTCACGGCAGGTGTGTACCCCCGACTTTTTTCCCACTGCGAAAAAGTCGTGGTACGCGGGTCCCCTGTGGTAAACCCACGAGCCCCCGCGTGTGGGTTTTTAAACCTAAAAACTCCTAAAAAATAAAATGAACCCCTAAAAAACAATTTGAAATGGATGGAAATGAAGAGTAGGATGACATGGATTACTTGGAGGAGATGACGTTCGATTCTGACGGACGGATTTTCCGAAATCTTCACAGGAAGTTTCTGACCAAAAGCCCTTTTTTCTCACCCAAATCTCAAATGGTAAAAATGAATTGACGAAGGCCTTTTTTATAAGTTTTTTGAATAAATCAATTCCAAATTTGTTTATGTTTCACTTTGAAAAGGTAATTTTTGCAACATTTTTATCCATTTTAAACAGGTATGAGTAATGTTTGGTTTTTTGTTGAGGATGTTGGATGTTTCAAGCGAAATCGGTCATTTTCAATGAAAAAACATTCGAGTCACCTTTAAGCTCTTTTCTGACTCCTAAAACATGAAAAGATTGCCGAGTTTTTCTTTTTAAGCTTGTTAAAACGGAACTAAAAATATAGTCCTCTTACAGTCCTTTTCTGACTGTCAAAACCTGAAGAGATTGCCGGATGTTTTTCATTTCTAATTTGATATTGGTCATAAAATGACGTGTCATTGGTCGCTTTTTTACTTTTTTGGATCAAAGGCACTAATTACAAATAGTACTCCTTGGTCATAAAGATCAAGAGGTTCTGTCAAGTATTATTTTATACTTTTTCGGGCTTGGGAGACACAAATTTACGAAAAAGGTCAACCCTGGAGTCTTCTTAAGTTTTTTCAGACTCTCTAAAATTGAAAAACGCTGTGTTTCTCCTATACTGGACTCATTAAATTTCGACAGTAAAGGACCTGTTCAATTACAAACAGGAACAGGCCACTCCTTCTTAGGGTCCGAATTTAAACTAAGTTGAACTCATCCAAAGGATGAGCTTATAATCAAGAAAATGTTATCCTCCTCAAGCTTGTAAAAAATAAATAGGTACTTGCCAGAAATGGTGGGGGAAAAGAGAGAAAAATGAGTCGGTTTGTCATACTTTGTAACCACTCTTGAACACGACACTTTATTCACCTGGGTTGGGAAATCCTTTGCCTAATAGTTGATCAAACCACATTGAAAGTCTTCAGTCGGTTTCTGGGTATTAACTTTGGGTCAATTGTCACCAAACCATCTGTTGTGTCGTTATGTGTTCAAGAGGTCAGTGCAAATATGCCATTCATCTGCAAAATGTCTGTCATCCATCTTGACCATCCCTGAGTCAGTCCTTGCAACTAAATTTCTTCAACTTGATCTATGATTTCGTGTTGTGGGCTTGCCTACGACGGATCGCTTTCTATCGACTTCAACTCATTATCTAGAAAGATGATCTAGAAATCGTCAGTACCTTGAGATTTGCATGCCTCAATGGCAGGTTTCTCGCCTTTGACGACAGGTTACATCATTGACTTTCGATCAAAGGATTCCATGACATGTTCGACATCAACACATCTTATCACATCTCATGGATTGTACTGAGTACTTTGAGAGCCATTGTCATTATTGGTGGTTTCTCTCACGCTTGTTAACAGTTTACATCATTGACTGGTAATCAAGCAGTTTCTACCATGTTCGACTTCGACACATTCATTCGCATGGATAGAATCGTACTGTTTCGGGACGTAGAAATGAAGACCCTGGATCTAGTTTCCACCATCCAGGCTATGAGGAATTTTGTATTCATTATACTATGGACTATTCATAAACAGATGGCTGCGTCCATATTGTGTCTACATGTGTCTATACTTGTGATGTATTACAATATCATTCCTATATCAGAGCAATAGTTAGTTTTCTAGTTAGTTTTGATCTGAGTAAGGGAATTCCTACCTCAGTGATGATATGATCTCATATATATATTTTGCATTGAATGTTTTTACAGGTTCCAACCGTGCTCTCCACAAGATGATCCTCGAAATGATAAAGTACTTCACTCTTCCTAAATGATAAATGAAATCCTCATCTACTACAGACTTCGCACTTTAGGGGGCAATCTATTACACAAAAATATCGTCACCATGACTATTTGTAGTTAGTATGGGTCTATCATCACTTATACTGTCCTCCTAAGAAAGTCTCAGACCTCAGCTCTTCATGTCAAGCTTTTCAAATGAGAGAAAGACATTAAAAATCAATAAAGCTCTGGTTCTGCATTTTCTCTCACTTTTGCCTACGGGCCCACACCCTTTGTTCATGTTACCTGCGTATCTGCACACTTTGTCTGTAAAGGGGTGGGTGCGTACCCCTGTAAAAGTAAAAAAGGCACAAGTTTATTCTAAAAAACTCACTTTGGGTTAATTCTAGATGGTTCTAGAAAAATTTTGACGTGGATTGTTCGCTCCAAGGTGGTTCATGCATCCCAAAAGAGAAGGATCTAATCCCTTGATAGGAGGATCTATCCCTTAGAAGGAGGGCTTTATCCCTTTGAAGGAAGACCTAGTAACTTCCCTCCATTGCACTATAAATTAAGGCATTGGGTTAGTTTTTGGGGAGGTTAGAAGCTGAACATTTTTAAGGGTAAATACTGATGGAATTGGGACTTCCTAGTTAAGCTTGAGAGAAGAGATCACATACCTTTTGGCTTCATTGGGAAGTGAGTGAAACTTGTCAAAGTAGAGGAGACTTCTTGTTGGACCCTGGGAGGATCTTGTACAGCATCAAGGCACATGTTGTAAAGTTCTTGTTTGATTTGAATTAATACAATCAGATTCATTTTTCTCAACAAATTTCCTTATTTGGTTTGTTTCATAAATTCCTTGATCATTATGATGAATATGCTTTATCACATTGGCTTTTCAGGTGATATTTAATTTGTTTGCTTGCTTGTGTTTGCAGACTTGCTACAAGGGAGCTCATTTGGAGTAAAGGAGCGAGACTTCCACAAACTTGCATTGGATCCAAGGTAGGCCTAAAACACTTGTTTGCCTTTGTTTTTAATTGCATATTTAGAGAAAGATAGTTTTTGATTGGCTTTCTTGTCACTAGATATCTTTAGATACTAGGGAGGTCGATCTTGTTTGCAACCTCAACTCTTTTCGTGTGACACCTAGGACAACATAACAACTCAATTACATTTGGAGTAAGCCTCTTTTCTATCCAAAGATAATAGGATCAAATCATTGGAAGGAATCATCATTGGATTGGGAGATGATCCCAAAGATATTAAAGGCATACAGACTTTGATCAAGAAGAAAGAAGAGGGCATTACTTCCCTGAGGAAGCATATGAAGCTACCTCCTTCAAGGCATCCACAAACTGCAAAATTTATACAATAGAAATCTGAAGAGGACATGATGGACTTGCTCTTGAAACGTAATGAAAGATCGAATGATACAGAGCAGGCATTAGAAAAAGGAATAAAGGAAAAGAAGGGAGAGTCGACCTTTCAACCTCCTGAGGTAATTCCCATAGTCTCAACTGCAATTCCCTCTACAATTGGAGCAACATTAGCTCCAACGGTCCCAACAGTCACAGTAGAGGTAATTACAGGTGCATCAACAATAGGTACAACACCAGGTAATAGTACCAATATGAGCACTGAAGAATTGATAAAAGCCATGGAGGAATTGAGATTACAGGTTACATAGTTGAAACAGGTAAATGAGCAATGAGTTAAGGTAGAGAAAAATTATGATATCTCCAAAATAAGTGTTGTGGAAAAAGCCAGGAGATCAAAGCCTTAGAAAGTAAAGTAAAAACATTAGAACAAGAACTCACTTTTGATAAGACCTTGGCAGAAATCAGGAAAATCCTGTGGGCTAATATCATTCAGTCTATAAATGAAATATGGCCATCTATCCAAGTGATCTATGAGGAGATCAACTTAATAAAAACAACCCATGGAGCAATTCAGCAGATAAGAGCACAATTGGGTAAAATGCTAGAGGAAGCCAATAGGCTTATATAGTTTTTGAATAATAGAAATAGAGAACAGTTGGAAGTACTTGGCATCTCTGACAAGACAGAAACCATTTTGGAAATCAAAAGAGTTCTGACTATGACAGCTTTAATGTAGAACTTAGAGAGAAGGTGCGAGGACATGCAAGTAGAGATCAATTCTTTTATGGAAAAATTCAGAGTTTTGCAAAGTAAAGGGCTACGGAGTCCTTTGGTCATTAATGATAAATTAATGAAACACATTGATTATGTAGATAAATTGAATAAGTATGATGGCATCAAGCTAGCTCATCATCAAGTACATCAGGAGTGAAAGCACTTCCCACAGGCCGAGTTCTCTATGATAGCTTAGAGAACTTATTCTACATTGAGCACGAGGTAAAGCACCTATTCACCATTCAGCCTAATTTTTTCAGATACACAAAGACTGATGAAACTCTCAGGAAACTTCAGAAGCACAAATTGCCAGAGCAGAAGTGGTGGGAAGATATGTTAGAAATTTTGTAAATTTACCTTTGGTAAAATGTAAATTTTGGGCTATTTACCTTGTTGATATGAATAAAGAGGAACAGGGTTAAAAACAGGTCAAAGAGTATCAGAGCGAGTAAAGAGTATCAATAAAACAGAGCATTCAACACGAAATTACTAAAGAAGACAACAACAAGCCAAATAAAAGGACCTGCCTCTAGCACACTCAACACAAATAGGAACAACACAACATCTATTTTCTTTTCTCCTATCTTCGGGACTAGTTGTCTCTATTTTCTTGTAAAAATGATTTGTCATCACTAGAATATATCGCACTCTGTTATGAGATATTTAGAGTAAAATATTTTTGTATAAATACTCCCTGAACTGGAGTATTGAGGGTGGATTCATATACATTGTTGTAATACTGGTTTTTGGAATAAAGTGTTGATTGAATAAAATTTTCGTATGGCTTGTTGGACAAAGAATTGAGGCAAAGGACTTTTCACAGTTTTCTTGAATTAAACACTGGATCAATAAGTCCTCTACACCTTATGTTTTAAAGTTTTCCTTGTTTATTATATCACCTTTGTTTCACCTCTGAATGATAAACAAAAATGAGTAATTCAGAATATGCTTGATTGCACTCTATTTTCAAACTTTATTATTCTCTATGTTTTCTTCTGAATTAGAATAAACAGTGAAATCTTAATTGCTCATGTTTGCTAGTTCTGTCACTTTGATTACTTGTTAAAGAATAGTTAACTGCTCTTTATCAGTGATCATCCAAGTTCCCTTTTCAAATAGGTTGAAGGATTCTTAATTGCCCTTCACCCATTTTGGACCCATTTCATTTATTCTAAGTCTTTATTTGTTCCTTATTTCATTATCTTGCTCTATGAAACCATCTTTTGTTAAAAAACCCAAATCCAGTAAAGCCATCTTACTTGACTCCATTAGCCCAATGGCCTAAACTACTGAGTCTTATCCCGTTGCTATTGAATCTCACCACCCAAATCCAAACAAACTCCTAAACTTCAAAACTAGCCAAATATCTTTAAAAAACAAAGCTAAAACTTAAAGAGAGAGCCCTCTCTGGATGCAGATTGGCTAGAATCTATATCTAAAAGATTGGTTTATGATTAACTCGGCCTCCTTTCCCTTTCTTACAACTTTTGGGAGAACCTGAGTGATAACATAGTGGCGACCGTACTGGGGATCTCAATATTTTTTTGATACTATTGTTTAATTTCTAAACTACAGACGGAGCTTGAAGCTAGCCAGGTAGCCTTTGAAATGCTTTTGCTTTGCAATTGCAGAAGTAAATGAATGCTACTTCAGTCTATTTCCTGTATATCTTATAGATTAGACACTTGGTTTCAAATACTTGATCAGTTCCTCTTGTCTAATAAAGTCTTTGAGAAAGTTCAAAATCCATATATAAAAGCTTATTAAGGAATTTGTTAAAGTTGCATTATCATACCCATTTAGAGAAAAACCCAAAAATATAACTAGAAACCTGGCTTCAGAAAAGACGCGTTACACCAGATCTAATCCTAATCCAAATCCACCACCTGTGTTTGAAAACCCTAATATGATTCCCACGATTCTTAGAAGGCAAGAGAGCTAAGATAGTTCTGTTAGTTCTCGGCCTCTGTATAGATCAAGATCTTGTCCTGTGAAGTGGATCTACCTTGAGGATGAACCTTTTGATGAATGGTTTGAAACCCATTTATTTGTTACCTTTTTAGAATCTGAGTTACCCCACATAGTTCATGATCCCATATTTCTTGAAGATTTACAGCTTGAAGTTGTAACTTCGCATCTTGATAGACATATGCATAACTCCATTCAGTCAGAGCTTACCTATGAAGGAACACCAAACCTTTCTGTGATCACTACTACTCCTCCAAGTCCATCATCAACACCTTAGACTTCCCAACCTCAAGCCACACCTTCCACCCCTCCATCTACAACTCATATTCGCATTGTCATCCCTACCACACCAGTTGCCTCATCTATTCCTGCAACTATGGCAAACATGTATTCTCCTCTGCACTTACCTGCCAACCCAGGGGCTATGCCCCAAGACTATCAAAGGAAGATTACCCCATTTGATGGTACTGGCACTTACACAACTCAACAACATACCAAGAAAATGACAAACTATTTTGAAATATATGAAGTTGATGTTGATGATGTTAGAATGAGAGTATTTGTTCAAAGTTTGATTGGAGATGTTAGAACATGGTTTAGAGCCCTTTCTACAAATAGTATCAATGACCTACAAGCTCTATATCAAACATTCTTGAATAGATGGGAAAAGAAGAAAGATCCTCTCCACATTTTATCAGAATATGAAAGCTTGAAAAGAGGCACCCAAGAAACTATCCAAGATTACTGTACTAGGTTTAATAATGTTTACCAGGATATTCCTCAAAATCTTAGACCTCCTCCAATTTGGCATTAATCAAATTCCCTGATGGATTTGATTTTGATATGGCATACCAACTTAGGGAAAGATCTCCCCGAACCTTAGAAGAGATCCAAAGCATAGATGTCAGTGTTGAAGCCAACCTGATATCTAAGTGAGCTAGAGCCAGAGCTGAAAGGAGGATACCTTTTCAAGAGGAACCTTCTGCATTTGAACAAAAATTAGATTCTATTATTAAAATAATGGATAGGCTTGGTGATAGAGTAGAAACCATCAAAAGAAAATCCCCTTGGGGGGGTCAAACAAGCAATACTGGTAGAAATCCAAATTTCAAGAAGAACCAAAATCCTAATACTGGAAAGACTAGACCTGACCAAAATATTAGGCCCCCATTCCAGGAAAATTATGCTGAAGCCTCAACTTCTGATGAACTAACAGAAGACACTCAAATTAATTCGATGGGACTCAACAATGAACAACAAGTTTTCTTAACCCAAGAGGATTAGGAAGCTCACATGCTTAAACAATTCCAAACTCAGTCAGGTGTATCATTTGACTTCATAGAGGGATATTTATAGCTATTTATGAAGTCCAGAAACAATACAATCTGAGGAGCAGAAGAATAGATGTTCCTGAAACTAATAGACAGAAAGATACAAAACAATCCAAAAAAGGTAAGAGAAATACCATCCCTGTACATATTCTTTCCAGAAACAACCCTAATCCAAATAATCCAATCATTAAGGATGTATCCAATAATCAATCACAAAAAAAACAATCTTCCACTTCTATTCCTCCCAAAGGAAACGTAGAAGAACCTCCAGAAGTTGATTTGGAAACAACTCCAGCCCATAACCACACTCCTGAAAATAAGAGAAACACAGAAAATACAATATAAAAAGAGAATCCAACTGTCTAAAATACCAGAACTCAAACTAAAAAAGATTTTAATCTTGAGACTAAAGTAGGCAAATTAAATATAGTTGTTCCATTATCAGAACTAGCTAAGCATGATGTCTACAGAGGTCAAATCAGTAGATCACTCCAAATTTCTATGAATGAAGATTCAGTAAATGTTTTTGATAATCAACCTGAATTGATTTTTCGCCCTAAGGTAAATGGAAAATCAGTGGATGGAGGAGTTCCTCCTTTCTATGCAAGTCTAAACATACATGATAAAATACTTCATAATGCCATCTTTGATTTTGGTGCTTCTCATAACTTAATGCCTAAATATGTGATGGAGAAACTGGACCTAGACATTACCAGGCCGTATAAAGACCTTTTCTCTTTTGATTCAAGTCAGGTCAGCTGTCTAGGATTGATAAAAGATTTATGTGTATCACTAGTCCAATATCCTACCAAAACCATCTTAATGGACATAGTAGTGGCAGATATCCCACTAAAGTATGGTATGTTACTGTCTAGATCTTGGGGTGCTAAGCTTCAAGGATCTCTACAGTTGGACATGTCTTATGCTACTATTTTAGTATTTGGTTAACCTAAGAAACTATACAGAGAAATGAAATATGTGGTAAGTAGCCAGGAGAGACCTCAAAATTTCCCTATCTACTCCATTCACTCTGATATGGATTCTTCCATCCTTTACAATGCTGAAATTGATCCTTTGAATGAAGTCAAAGTTTTAGTAGTTGAACAAGAGAAATTACAAATGAAAATTCTAGTGTTCAAATTCAAGAAATTTCTGAGAACAATGACACATGAGATACTCAAAAGGAGCCAGAAGAGATTAAAAAACCAGATCTTCTTATTAAACAAATCCCTGAAACTCCTGATACTAACTATGAATATGAGATCCTTTGGTATTTAGAATTTGATGGTTTAATTAACAAGTTAGGAGAAGGAGCAGGAATTTGGGGGCATAATCTTGAGAATGATCATGTTGAAGGCCATGCCTACAGATTAAACTTTAAATGCACTAATAATATGGTTGAATACAAAGCTCTGTTGCTAGGTCTTAAACTAGTCAAAAGTTTAGGGGCCATTAGGGTATCAATCCTAGGAGATTCTAATTTAATCATTCAACAGATAAAAGGAATTTTCTCACAAACAATCCCAGATTAATATCTTACAGAGGAACAATGATTGAGATTCTCAATACATTTCTAGAAACTCAGCTGGCTAAAATCCCAAGAAAACATAATTTGCACATTCATAGTTTGGTAATGTTTGCCAGCACCTGTAAACTACCATTTGAGCCCAATCATTAGTTCGCAGCTGAGATTAGACATAGGCCAACCATACCTGACAATGTAAAGAACTAGCAAGTGTTTGACAATAATATTCAGATTAACAATTTCTTAACTTTAGAGGAAGAGTTTTCTAGCACTAATATAGATATAGATATAGTTAGTGAATTTGATCAAACAAATCAGATAGAAATAGACATTTCAGTAGAAAGTGCAACTCAAATGATTCACCCAACAAAATTTACCAACAAAGAAATGCAGTGTCTCAATGAAATGGACATTGATGAAATTATTGAAGGAGAATCTGAAATCATTAATTTGGAAGATAATCAGTTGCCTAAAGGATTAACTCCTTTAGAAGATTTCTTTGATTTTAATGATATCCCAAGGAAACCCAAGATGGAACCTATAAAAGCTGACATTGAAGATTATAACTTGGGAACTGAAGAAAATCCGAAAATGGTAAAATTATCCAAATCTTTTCCCCCTGAACAAAAACTCAAATATGTTGAATTAATGAGAGAATTTCAAGATGTATTTTCCTGGATCAATGAGGACTTGAAATCTTATGATACCTCTATAATTCAACATACAATCCCTTTAAAGGAAAATAAAAAACCATTCAAACAAAAGCTCAGAAGGATCAACCCTGTTTTGCTTCCATTAATTGAAAAAGAAATCAAAATAATGTATAAGCAGGGGTAATTGCTCCTATCATATTTTCAGAGTGGGTTTCTAATTTAGTACCTACTAGGAAAAAGACTGGAGAAATTAGGCTATGTGTTGATTTAAGAAATGTAAGCAAGGTTTCTTTGAAGAACAATTTCACTTTACCTAAGATGGATCATATTTTACAAAGGGTGGTAGGTGCTTCTAGGATTTCACTTTTGGATGGGTTCTCAGGCTATAACCAAATTCTACTTCTTCCTGATGACCAGGAAAAAACTACTTTTACAACACCATGGGGAACATTCAAGTATGTTAAAATGCCATTTTGACTGAAGAATGCAGGGGCAACTTTTCAACGAGCAATGGACATAGCTTTTGCAAAAGAAATTCATGATTTCTTGGTCATATATCTAGATGACCTCATTATTTTTCTAAATCAGATCAGCAACATTTAGATCATCTGAAACAAGTATTCTTAAAATGCAGACAATATGGCATTTCTCTAAATCCTAAAAAGTCCCTATTTAGTCTAGAAGGGCAAACTCTTTGGCCATATCAACTCCAAAGAGGGCATTAGAATTGATCCTGCTAGAATAGAAGCTATTCTGCAAATACCCCACCCCAGAAATGTCAAAGAACTTCAAGCTTTCTAAGGAAAGATTAACTTTTTGAGAAGATTTATATCTAATTTAGCTGAATTAATCAGATTGCTGAATAATATGTTGAAAAAGGATGCAAGAGTTAAATGGAAAGTAGAAGCCAAACAAGTGTTTGAATAAATTAAAATGGCTTTGACTAGAACACCAGTCTTGACAAATCCAAAGTCTGATATAGACTTGATAATATTTTCATTTGCATCAAAACACACCATTGCAGCTGTTTTA
This sequence comes from Pinus taeda, assembly GCA_000404065.3. Lineage (NCBI taxonomy): Eukaryota > Viridiplantae > Streptophyta > Pinopsida > Pinales > Pinaceae > Pinus > Pinus taeda. The sequence goes on from APFE030310769.1 coordinate 22,985, forward strand.
CTGCAAAAAGATGATCAAGGATGTGAGAAACCCATAGCCTTTTTTAGTAAAGCACTAAGAGATACACCATTAAAGTACAAAATCATGGAAAAACAAGCCTATTCACTTGTGAAAGCTATTAAAGACTTTAGAGTCTATATATTGTACTCCCATGTAATAGCCTATGTGCCAAATGCTGTTGTCAAAGACATCCTGACCCAGGATGGAATTGAAGGCAAACGAGGTAAATGGATTGCCACTATATTGGAATATGATATTGAAATAAAACCCACAAAGGTTATAAAAGGATAGGGTTTGGCAAAACTCATGACTAAAACAAATTGCCAAGTCCTAGATATTAATGAACTGGATAATGAACAGGAGATGGCAACTTCACAGATTAGCTAGGCCTTCTTAGATTCACCTTGGTATGCTGATATAATTTTTGCATTATTAAACTTGCAAGCTCCTCTAGGGTTATCCAGAACTAAGAAAAGGGTTTTAAAGATGAAAGCTTCAAAATTTTGTATTTTAGATAATGTTCTCTTTTGGAAAAATCATAAAGGTATTCTATTGAATTGTTTAGTAAAAAAAGAAGCTGACAAGGTTCTTAAATAATTTCATGTAGGAGACTGTGGTGGACACCTTTACTGGAGACCAACTACTGACAAAATCCTCAGAGCTGGATTTTATTGGCCAACCTTGTTCACTGATGTAAAGAAGTTTGTTACTGCTTGCCACAAATGTCAGATTTTTGAAGGGAAGAGGAAACTGTTACCCTTACCCCTGAGACCAATTTCCACAGAAAAGCCCTTCCAACAATGGGGACTGGACTTCATTAGATAAATCCACCCTCCCTCTTTTGCCCAACATAAATGGATTCTAACTGCAATAGACTATTTCACCAAATGGATAGAAGCCATTCCTTACAGACAAGCCAATGACTCAGTCATTATAGGATTCTTAGAAACCAATATACTGTCTAGATTTGGCTATCTTGAAAATATCATCACTGATAATGTTGTTGCCTTCAAATTCAAGAAAATGATAAGTTTCTATAACATATACCATATCACCTTAGGCCATTCCACAACCTATTACCCTCAAGGTAATGGTCTAGCTGAGTCATCCAATAAAATCCTAATTAATATCATTAAGAAATTATTGGAAGAAAATAAGAAATATTGGCACAAGAAACTTACTAATGCATTGTGGGCAGATAGACTCACTACAAAGAAATCTATTGGAACTAGTCCTTGTGGACTAGTCTATGGTTTGGAGACTGTATTCCTCTCATCTTTAGGAATTCTTGTAATGAAACTACTTCAGGAAGATTAGGTGGAGCCCAATGATATTCAAAGGAGAATTAACCAAACCATCCATTTGTAGCAGACCAGAGAAGAAGTGTATCAAAGATCCCAAGTAGTACAAGAGAAACTTAAGAAAATTTTTGATAAGAAAACCAAGGCAGACGATTTCTACCTTGGAGACAGTTTTGAGATGGGATTCCAGGAGAGAAGACAAAGGAAAACATGGGAAATTTGACTTCCTATGAAAGGAACCTTTTATTATTCAGGCCTTACAAGGGAACAATACTTACTTTTTGAAGAATTTGGACGGTACAGAGACAAAAGAAGGACCAGTTAATGGTCGGATGCTGAAACATTATTTTGATCCAACTTTTTAAGGTATTCTGAAGTTAACATGTACATACTATATCCCTGGTAATGTCATAGTTTGGATTAGATAGTAGCTTGTTGGAGTTAAAGCCTGAAGAGAAGGCCCTAAGCTTAAGAAGTATTACTGTAATACATACAATAAAGCAACCTGCAGAAGGAGATTTCAGAGCACAGTCAAACTCATTCAGAACGCCATCTGACCTGCTGTTCTTGACTTTTCACTAGGAAAAGCCATCCCCAAGTGGAGCCTATTACCGGGAATAGTGTCCACTCAGATGCTGCTATTCCCACTAAGACTAGTAGCTATCTTAGAAACAAACAAGTAAAGTCTACTTTTGTTTTCCTTTATGAAAATAGATAAGAGTGGAACAAAGGAGACCAACCTTAGTCTTGCGTTTGATTTCCTTGTTTGATTCCTCTCCTTCCTGATAGAGCTTTGCCACTTCTTCTTCGTCTGCCCAACTTCAAAGAGCACCAACGGAATCACAGCAACATACTACTATCGAAGAACAAAGATCTATATTCATAAATAACATAGGACTAGATATGTGTTAACCATACAAATGCATATATAAGCAAACATACATGAATATGGAGGAAAACTTGAATAGCTTTATTAAGATCAAAAGTAGCAAGAGGATTACAACCATATGTTCTGACCCAACATCATCCTCCAACAAGAAAGCCCTTCTTCACCTCAAGTAAAGCTTAGATCACCCAACATTATGAAGTTACACCAAAAAACCAACAACACTTCTCTACAAGATACAAGATTCCAGCCTCTGGATCTCTGTGATGAGGGATCCATATATAGATGATTGTAGGGGGGTGAGTCATATTCTGGGTTGTTTTTTAGTGTCCTCTCTCTAATAGTTCTTGATTCCACTTGGAGAATGATGATCTCTTACTCATCCCTGGTTGAAAACAGAGAGGAAAGTGTCAAAGGGGAAGTTTTTGGAAGATTCCATGATCTTCCACCTCGCAATTTGTCCCTGCCATTTGTCCATTCCTGACCATCGCACCCTACAGAGGGGCCATTCAGTATGCATCGTACCCTTTACACTGGGAAGGTGATATGCATCGCACCCTCTGCATTGGGTATTTAGTATGGTCCAGTTTTGACCATTTCTGAGCAGGTTTTAGTGGAGAACTTCTGGGAGATGATGTAATTAGCTGACCTTGTTCCTTTAGGCAGTGAAGAAACACTTTTAGGGACTTAGAACCCCTCAGTTTATGGACATTTATGATTGGGGTTGAAGTGCCCAAAAATGCCTATAACAGGTGCCCCCTAAAGCATGAGGTCGTTAATCTTTTTGATGTCGGGAGAAATGCTTTACCATGAGGATCCGAAGTTTTTTCGAGCTGGGAGGCGACCTATAATAAGATACAATACAATACATTATCTTGAAAACATTTTTTTTTATGATCTAGCTGAGGTGGGCATTCCCATGCTCATCTTTATAAATTCATTTTCATGTACATAGGACAAACAATCATCTGTGTGGCAGACTGATGATTCAGACTCATCATCCTTTGATTTGGATGATCATCTGTTCGGAAAATATGTACATTTGATGTCTTTATATTCCTGAATATATCGCAACCTAGATGGATGCAACTAGATCCGGGGTCTTCAAAACTCATTTAATCTTCACTCGGAGTACAAGTCGATCCATGTGAAAAATGTTCTGGAGTCGAAC
>APFE030310772.1:0-15201 GCA_000404065.3 Pinus taeda
TCTTCAATAAATAAACCCAACACATTCTGGTGTAGTCATCAATAAATGTCATGATATATTTATTTCCATTTGCAGAAGAAATAGGCATTGGACCACATAAATCTGAATGAATAAGTTCAAGCTTCCTATGTGCTCTTGAATGTGAATCATGAAAAGACTGTTTGCTATGCTTTCCTAGAATGCAAGCATCACATTACTTAAGTTTTCTAGGAATTGTAGGCAAACCAGGAACACCATTTTTCTTCAATAAGCATAGACTGTCATAGTTTAAATGTCAAAATCTAGCATGCCATAATAAACTTGATGGAAGTGTACCTTCTTCATGATGAGAAATATATGAGAAATGTTGTGCATGAGAAAATGTTCCTTGTAGTTTGAAAATCCTTTCTTCTTCTATTCCCCTCATGACAAGTGAGTGGTCAGATGCTTTTCTTACCTCAAGCTTGCCATCAAACATATGAATGGAGTGACCTTGCTGGTGGATGTGGACCAAGGACAGCAAGTTTCACTTGAGCTGTGGGAGATATAGAACATGATCCAGAAGAAAGTCTGGAAGACCAGGCAGTTTAAGCCTGATTATGCCAAGCCCTGATGGCTTGATTTTTGATTGATCTGCAAAGTATACTGCTCCATCAAAATTGTCAGTGAAATCTTCAAAAAAATCTTTCTATGAGTCATGTGACAGGTTGCTCCTGAATCAAGCAACCAATCATTTTTCCAGGAAGCAAGTGAAGCATTAAACAAATCTTCATTTACTCCAATGTTACATTGTGCCTCAACATAGTGAGTGGATTCAGGTGCTTTACATTTGTCTGTATCATCAGTTTTACCTTTCTGTTGGTTTCTTTTCTGCTCAATTTTGTCCATGGTAGCTTGCATGTAGATGCATCATGTGATCCATTTCTTTTGCAGCGAATACAGTGTAAATCTTCCTTTTCTCCTGAGAATGTCTGCCCCCCCTGCCTCTGAAATATATTCCTCTTCCTCTTCATCCACCTTTTCCTCTTCTAGAATCTTGAGCAAGATGTTTTTCTTTATGAGCAAGGCACACAGTCTCTTCAGAAGACTCAAGGGTTGTCTTCTTTCCAAAATCTTTTTCTCTTTCAACAAACTTTTTCACAAGAGAGTCAAAGGTCACATCTTTGAGATTTCCATTTGCTTGCAAAGACTCAAGATAATTGGAGTAAGTGGGATAAAGTGCCTTGAGAAAAGAAATAAGAGGGATATCCAGCTCAACCTTAGTGGACTTGATATCATGCATTATAGACTTTATTTCAGATGCAAGAGCAAGAGGATCATTATTTTGCAGTTCAAGAGTGAAGAGTTTAATCATGAGTTGTACGACTTCAAGTGCAGAATGTGACTCATAGAGTTCTTTCAGCTTTTGTAAAGCTTCAAAGGCAGTTGAATATGAGGAAATATGTCGAATCACCTCTTTATTAACAGATGCTGCGATTAATGCATAAGATTTGTTGTTCTTGTTTTCCCAAATGGCGAGCTCTTTGTCTGAGGTAGGCTTTTCTGGGTCACTGTCTCCTTCTCCGACACACACTCCTTTCCACAACTCATTGAAGATGAGGGTGTGTTGTATCATCCGGGACCAATCAAGATAGTTCTCCTTGCCAGTGAGAACTATTCCTACCATAGAGATGACTGAATGCATTCTGTAAAAAAAACTTCTGCTGATAGGAAAAATACTTATGCCAATATACAGTGAAATTGTACTCAAAAGGGCATTCTCAAAAGATTTCAAATCTCTTACACTACAACTTTATGCACTATATTTTCTCCAAACTTATTTTCTTCAAATCCATCCAATGTTTGATAAAAGTATCCAGCATTTCATTGATATATCACTTCAATGTTTTAAAATGTAATATATTTATATATTACATATCACTTCAAATGCTTTAACTATACAATGCATCATGCTGTAACTATACCATTCAAATGATTTAAATGATATAAAGAAACTGCGTATTGACATTATTCACCCACATTCTCACACATTGGAATGTTACGCTTCCACTGTGCTTTATTTAAAACAACGTTCAAACTAATTTAAACAACAGCTCTGCAGTTTTGTTCATGGTCGCACCTACTCCGTGTATTGCTCAGAAACCCCAAGCCTATAGTGCGGGCAAGCTTCCATGTGTAATTGCAAAGCCTGGATGTCTTGTTTGATGGGCTTGAACCTCAGACGTTAGGATGGCAGATTGACTAAGTTGCCATGTTCGCAGTTGAGAGTGTTTGAAATCAAGGGCGGAGCTGGGCTGTTCAAACCATTCAGGGCGCCATGGATAGGTACCAGAGGGTGGAGAGGCCGAAGGCTGAGACTGCAATTAATCAGAATGAAATCCGGGTGACAACTCAAGGGCTGAAAAGGAATTATGTCAGTTATGCCTCGAGTCTCTTGTAGGACAAGGCAACTCCAGAAATTGTGTTGAAAGCAATGGGCCAAGCCATCAGCAAGGCTATAGCTATTGCTGAAATAATAAAACGAAGAGTTCCTGGTCTAAGAGACAATTGAAGAGGGGTTGTTTCCCTTGGAGACAACTCGACATGTTTCAATGATCACAATCACTCTTTCGTTGAAGGAGCTGGATGCTACTACCCCTGGTTATCAGCGCACAGTTCAAAACAATTCAATGCAAATGTATATAGCACACAGCACACAGTTCAGTGCAATTCAGAGCAAATCCATTCAGAACTTTCGACGGGCAGCACATAGTTAAGAATGCAGTTCAACGCTTGGACAACGTTATGAACCAAACCTCAACCACAAGCCAGAAAACCCATTATCCGTAAATGAACAAGATGGAATCAAGTAAACTCATTATCCCTTCTGGACAGCGTTAAAAAAAATAACCATTTAGTAATGCATTTAGTAACGCATTCAAACGCATTCAGTTCAGCTACAGAAAGTAAATGGAGGCGCAGGTGAGAATAATCAAGTGAATGGCAATAACGCCCTTTTTGAAATGTTTATGACAGTCAGAGAACTGAACAGTCAAACAGAGGGGCAGCTACCATGTCAGGAGCAGCTAAGTTTATGGAGAACCTGCTCAGCTATATGGAGAGCATACAGGGAGTTACAAGGGACACAAAGGCTAAAAAAGGGCTAGCTCTGATACCATGTCAGGCCAGGAGTAACTCCAGTTTGGCAGAAAACTGATTCATGAATTATTCCATAGGTGACCCATTATTATATACAATAGGGAGTGATTGTGCAGTTCATCTCCCGATGACTGTTCACCTTCCCAATTAATTTTATTTACATAAAATTCCCAATCATGAAGATGAGGTGTCAACAGTTGCTATCCTTCCAAGATTGGCAACTTATTTCCTCCTTGAGGTTCCCTCTCTTGCAATTGCTTTTTCAACAATTCATTTTATTCCTGTAGTTGAGCTCTTCTGATGCTCTCTGTGTGCCTTACCATGCTCAGCTCCTTGCTCATCTCTCTCAACTTGTTTTCCATGTGCCCTATATCTTTGACTCCTTTAGATTTAGCAATCTACATCCAGGTGTGGGTCCTGACCCTTTCTTTTTCTAGTTCGAAGAAAAGAGGTACAACGAATTTTTGTGGGATGATCTTCCCACCTTCTAGAAGATCATAATAGGAGCCTAAATTAGGCTGAGGTCCTCATTCTGGTATTTCTTTTTCCTTACCTTCCTCTTAAGACTGTTCCTCTACCTTCTTTTCCAGTTTTTCAGTTTCTTTAAGCTTGGAGAGTGTCTCCTATAGAGAGGTTTGTGCCTCCTGTAGGACTACTTTAGAGTCCATCAATTTGATCCTTTCCTTCTAGGTGGAGGTTTTGGGACTCCGTCTCTCGTAGGTGATAGAGATTTTGGGGGGGGGGATTCCTCCTTTGTCACAGTAGGTGCATCCTCAATGATAATGGGTTCTTTCGATGGTGACTGGGGCTTTCCAACCTTGATTCTGGTGCTCCTCCAGGCTTTGAAATACATCGATGTTTGTCTTTTTCTTTTTCCCTTTTACTTAGCTGGAGTGTTCAATGCAACAAGCACAGTTGCTACTTCCCTTGCAGTGTTTCATGGGATATTTCTTCCTGTTGTTTTTCTTCTTCACCCTTGGTAGCTTTTCCTGTGTCTACTGTTTCTGTTTTGATTTCTGCTGTCTCAGGTGGTGTTTTCTCCTTTTCCTGTTGAATTTCTACATTTCCAGTGGCAGTCTTTTTCTGAGCTGTCTTGGTCTTCTTCTTCTCAGCTTTTGTTCTCTTTCTCTTTTATGCTTTTGATGCTGTTTCCTTCCCTGCCTTAGGTTCAAATGTGGTTGTGTCATTTTTCTCTTCTTCTCTCTGTTTTTCCACTTTTTCTTCTTCTACTTGAATATCTTATGCTTCCTCATGGATTTCCTTTTCAAGTTCCTCTGTCTACTCCTCCTCTTCACTGCCGGATGGACTCAGTTCATCTGTGAGAGTTTTTATGTCATCTTCCCTCGTCATATTCCTAAAAATTTCCCAGGCTATAGGGATGGTGTATGTGTGGAGGGCATCCTCTACCAATAATTTAATGAGGCCATGGTGGGCCAACTGTTCTGGGACCCCTGCATTCAATTTGGTGCCACACTCTGTCAAAGACTGGAGGAGAAAATATGTTAGGCTGAGTTTTCTAGCTGCAGGTAAATCCATTCCATATCTTAGTTCATGCAATAATTTGAAGTGATAACCATAAAATATAATAAATCTTCCCTCACAAGAGATATATTTCATGATCTGGTAACTGACCTCACCCCATGGATGAGGTATACTTGTCCTTCTTATCTCATTCTTATCCTCTACAGGATGTTCATCGGGTTGAAAAAATGTCCTTTTAGCAACTTGTCCTGGTGGTTTTTCTTCTTTGCTCCAAGGAAGCCCAAGTGGAAGACCTGTGATTCTGCTGATAAATTCTGGTGTAAGCTCTATGGTCAGGCCCCTGAAACTGACTGTAGCATGTGTTTTTGAATGGGGTCTTAAGGACATTAAGAATTCCTCTGTCACTTCCTCATCACACCCATGAATTCTCTCAAAGAAAGGCATCCAGTTTTCCCTGGTGAAGAGGGCTACCACTTCTGGGTGTTCATGCAATTTGTTGGAGTTCAAAGGCTCCTTTCTCATAAAACCTCCTGGCATGGTGTTTAGTGACTGCTAGAAATGCTCAGGTGAGGAGGAAGGTAACAAAATTTCAAAATCGAAAATAGAGGAATAGCTGAGGTTGTCTTTCTGGAACCAGAGAGGGAATTTTTAGTGTTTCTCTCTTTCACAATAGTAAATTGCAATTTTCCCTCCCTTCAAACCCTGTTCTCAACTTGAATTTACTTCTCAGTTTTTTTCTTTTTTGAGGAAATCAATATTTTGACAAAACAGAGAGTATATGAAACAATGCTTTTCTTCTTTCTCACAAAATAAATAGGCTTCCAAATGCAAATTCAAACTTTTCACAGGCTTGATTTTTTTTTATGGTTGCACTTCTTCTTTATAGGAGAATACAGGGAAGAAAAAGACAGACTTTTAGTGCAGAGAGTAACATGGAGAGATTGTATATAATTCAGAAAAACACAGGCAGACGTTTTCGTTCACTTTTCCTTCCTTTTTCAACCTAGTACTTTCCTTCAAATTCCACCACCTTTTGCAAATATCACATCCAGAGTGGGTTTCTGAGCCTATCTTTTTTCCCCGAGCTCGAATTTGGCAAAAAAATTGAATTTTCCCTCTGCAGAGTTGCTCTCTGGCCTTCCTGTAGAAAGGCTCCTGTAAACTCTGTTTCCACTACTGTAGAATGCAATAACGCTCCTGTAGAGCTTGATAAGCAGGAGGGTTTTGAAAACTGGCAAAGAGCAACTGGTTCGATGTTCTAAGGTGGTAGGTGAGTTGTTGCAGTCGAGAAATCATCGATGCAAATGAAAACAAAAGGTGGTGAAGGCTTCTACCGCAGTATACTTAAGTTGATGGTGTGATTTGCGGTGATGAGGTGAGGTGGCAGGAATGTGCGTAGGCATTATTTGCACTGTTGGTCCCTACTACAGTGTCATCATGAAACCTTATGCTTTCTGTCTGCCATCACTTCCATCAGTTGCGTTGGAGTTTGAACTGCCACCACTACCTATTTTCAGTTTTCTTCTCGAGTTGGCTGAACAAATGTGCCAATTGCACCCACTGAGCATTTTTTGAACTGGACAAGCCGCTTTCTGAACTGGACGAGAGTGGCCATTGATATCGTTTAATCACAACCATCTCACTATCCATGCAATTTTTAAATTACATTCATGCAACAAAGGAACGGGTTTAGTCACTTACCTGTTAGTCGCTACCATGCTGTTGCATGCTTCAAATTTTGGCATTCTATTCATGGATTACTACTGCTGGTGCTCATGGATTTTGGATTGGTGGCTCAGATTCCTTATACAGGTGATCTTCAATCAGGATCCTGCTCCTTGTGTGTTCTACACATTTGTGGTTGCATTGATTCTGCTTTTGGACCTTGATTTTTAAGGGTCTCAACTGCTATGCTTTGTTGTTGTCTGATGTGTGACTATTTTTCTTGTGCAGGCATCCTCTAGTTGGATCTAATTTGCAGGAGTCTGCTTCAACCTTCAAATTTGCATGCTCATGCTGCTAATGCTAGATTTTAATGAGACAGTGACTTGTTTTGTCCATATCTCCCAAGCGGTAGACTGGATTGACCTAAAATTTTCTGAGCATGTTTCCATCATCATTATGCACATGCCATAGAAAAATTGTGGTCAATGGATGCACGGATTTCGAGAAAAACTGAAAATGGTTGAAAGGTGATGGAGGTTGATGTCTTGGAAACCGTGCACTGGAATTGGCTGAAATTGCTTGGGAATGTTACTATCACCCATATGCATCTCCCCATGAAACAGGTTTTTAAATGGATGCATGGATATGGAGAAAATGCAAAAATCGTTGAAGGTGATGGAGGCTAATTTCCTGGAAACCGTGCACTAGAATTTGCTAAAATTGCTTGTGCATGTTTCCATCATCCCTATACAACTCCCCATAAAACAATTTTTTAAATGGATGCAATTTTCAATTTAGGGAAAAAACAAATTTCTGCTTTATGTATTTTTTGTATCAGAGCATTTTGCAGTTTTTCGAACAGTAAGAAAAATGAGCTTGGGGTGTGATGCAAGCTTGGAAATGATGAAAGAGAGTTTTTAAGATTGTAGGAGGATTCATAAATCCTTTATGAAGCTTCCCTATTTCCCAAACTTCTTTTAAAGTCCATTTCTATCTCTCTGTAATTTCTACAGGAGTCTCCTGTAGAAAACACAGTTTTCAGAAAAGAAGCACAGTGAGGTCGAAAGAATGTCAAGAATGATGGAGAAGGGTGAGGGAAGGTAGGATAGGTGTTGTTATTGGTTTTAGAGCTTTCTTGGCACATGGTGCTGCTTCTTGAAGTTCTCCTGCAGTCCTGCAATACAATTGGAAATTCATTTTTCATTTTCTTTTTCTCTTTTTTTTTTGGAAACAACTAGGGCGCCTCAAGGAGGTTTTCACCTTAATTGCCTGATCTAGGCACCTCCAAGAGAGGTTTTCACCCAAGGATATTATTCTATTTTTATTTTCTCTTATTTCCAACCCATTGACTACCTCATGGAGGTTTTCAATCAATGAACCAATCTAAGGCGCCTCCGAGGAGGTTTTCACCTTAGATTTTCCTTTTTTTTTTCTACCCTACCCTACTTGAAAAAAAAATCATTTTCAAGTATAATAATACTTCCAATGGAGCCATGTGCACATCGAGATGATAGACAAAATGATGTGGACGCTTGAAATGCATGCTTTGACAGCTATCTGGATTTCAGAGACCAAATGATTTGACTTTGAAGGGATCAAACATAGTTGAGGAAGAGAGTGATGCTGCAACTTAGTGACTGTCTGGAACCATATTTGAATATAGTCATGATGTCCTTGGTCCTTTTGCTAATCTGTATCATTCTTCATGTCTTCTTCTATCATGACCTTCACAACATCCTCTTTTTGTTGATTTTTCTCTTGAATACATCGAGGATTTGATGGTAACCATGAGGGAGCTCTCTCAATCTCTGATTCTGATGTCTTCTCTTCATCAAGTGGAGCCCATGGTTCTTTTATCTTCTCTTTTGCATCTTCTTCTGCTGGATGTGCTCCTTCAATGATATCACTATAATCTCTTTTTTGCAATACTCCTCCTGAGCTATGGTGAATATCATTGTGCTCAAGAGGAGTTGTTTGGAAGTGTTGTACCTCAGCTTTGCAATTGGGTTGAGCTACTCCAATGTGCAGGTTTGGAAATGGTAGTTCCCCCCTATATACTTGCTGGGCCTGTCTGTTATTTAGGTTTGGGTTCGATTAAGCAGGCATTTGGGTTTGCCTTGGTGGAGCAAGAGGTAATGGTTGCAGTTGAGCAAGTGGTGGAGGCAAAAGAGTAGGAGGAGAGTTGTACTAGGGCCTCCACCCCTGATGAGGTGCATTCCAATGAGGCTATGGCTGAGCATAGGGGTGAAATGGATGAGCAGCTGGTTGGGCATAATATGGAGGCTATGGCTGAGCATAAGAGTGAAACGAGTGAGCAACTGGCGGAGCCTGGTATTGAGGAGGATATGACCAAGGAGGGGGTGTGGACCAGGAAGGATGATCAGGGGGGCCCCAAGAAGGCATGGAAGTGGCTTGATTGGGGTTCTAATAAGTCTAGGATGTCCGCTGCATTCCCTGTTGGTAAGGTCTAGGTCCATTCAGCCTCCTTTGGTCTATGTAATAGGTCTTTTTAGTGACTATTTCAACCCCTTGGTACATAGCTTTAAGTCCAAGCAAGGATGGGCACTTGTCTGTGGAATGATTTTCTCCATAGATTGAACAAACCTCTATAGATTTCAATGGGCATTCATTCCTAGGATGCCTCCTGGTGCATCTAGGGAAAAAAATGGCCAAATCCCTCTTTGCTTCCTCTTTTTTTCTTTCGATATGCATGGCAATAATCTACTTCATCTCGCTCTTGAAATTTTCCAACTGATTCTCAAATTCACTTCTAAGAGATGAGTTGGAAGACAAGTTAGTGCTCCCAAGATTTCTGTTTCAACCATTGGCTCTAGAGGAATTGGTTTTTTCTGCTTCTTCCCCTATAGGTTCTTCAAATATGTCTGGTTGTTACCTAAGGGTGTTCCTTGATTGCAGCCACTGAAGAAGAGAGAAGGTTGGCTATGTGAAGCAGTGGGGGTGTTGGGCAAACATTTTTCTAAATTATCTGTACTCCTACAAGGCATGAAAGAAAATCTCTTTTTGGGTGAATTTTTATTTTTATTTTATTTTATTTTTTTTTCTGTTTTTTTTTTTTTTCTTGTACCTGCAAAACTGAAATGGATTGAACAACAAATTACAACTAACTAAAATGAACTTGCTGAAATGGAAATTGCAGAACTGAAATGAAAGCAAGAGATGACTAATCTACTTTGCTGGAATGGAAATTGCAGAATTGAAATGAAAGCAGGAAATGTCTAATTTACGCTTGCTGAAATGAAATTGCAGAATTGAAATGAAAGCAGGAAATGCCTAATCTATGCTTGTTGAATTGAAATTTCAGAATTGAAATGAAAGCAGGAAATGTCTAATCTACACTTGCTGAATTGAAATTGCAGAATTGAAATGAAAGCAGGTAATGTCTAATCTACTTTTGGAGAATTGAAATTGCAGAATGGAAATGAAACAACTACTCTACTTTTGCTGAAATAAACTACTTAGCAGAATGTTGCAGTAGAAAATAGAAGAAAAGAAGTAATCACAAAATACTATGACGCTTCCCCGACAATGATGCCAAAATAAGTGGTGAGCTCCAGTATTGCAGCAATAATGCTGCAACTCCTGGGGCTTCCTTCTTTACATTTATCAACCCGGTAGTTCATAACAAACTTGAAAGCGATGGTGTTGTATGCACAAGTACTAGCTCTTACTGTAAGTTGTCACTTGATCAGCTGGCGCAAGTTTGCTAGGAGCTTAAGCCAACTTTTATGAGTTCTCAGAAGAAGCTTTAACTATGATGAAAGGAAACAAACTCTACAGGGGCTATTCTACTTGCAGAAAGAGAAGGAAACTGAAATCGAATGCAAACCCTAGCAAACCCTAGTTGTGCAAGAAAAGAGATGGAAACTACTGAAATGGGTACCATTGACTACTAAAAAGGAAAATTTCATTTATTCAAGCTACTTTTGAAGAGAAATGAAAATAAATCATTTTTTTGTACTTTTGAGTATTTTTATGTGGAATTATTATGCTTGTGGTTTGACTGGTTGTGACTGTGCAAAGGTTTGGTGGCAAAGGAAGATGGGTCGGCTTTTGTAGATGGTGAGGAAAGTGTGGATGGGTCTTAAGTAGTCCTTAGTACCCTTCTGGAGACTCCCATTGTGATCAAACTTCCAAAAATCACTCGCAAGAACTTCGATAGGAGGTTGTTGGGCATCTATAGGAGATTCGACAAGGGGAGGCCAAAAGTGGTTTTTAGAGGTTTGAAGGTGGAAAAATGATGGGAAAAGGGAAATAAAGGCTGGATGAAGGTGTTGATGGGTCTAGAACTTTGTCAATGATGATCAGGAACGAAGGAGATGGTTGGATTTGTTCAAAGGGCAAGAAAGCAATTCTACGGAAAAACACAGAAATTAAGGCAGATTGGTGAAATGTGGCGAATGAGTGGGGAAATATTAAAAGATGAACTGGTACAGGCTATGTTATGGAGGAATGATAAGCTGGAATGTTCTACAAGAGAGCTGCACACTTATTTCTCAAAACTAACCAAAGCAAGAACCGAAAAATAGAGTTTTGCCTATTTTAACCTAAACCCAGAAAAATGCTGAACAGAACTTTATGAAAAGAAGATTATGCGAGAAAACCATGGTAAATGAACATGAAATGATCTAAGCATGTGAATCCAAAATAATATCAACTTTTCGAACTCAAAATATCATACTAGCTGTTATCACAAAATCAATCTCTGAAGGGGCTGCTAATCAGATAGACTCTGTGTAACTGTTTCAGACCAATCTTTGGACTAAGGATTAGCCTCCCTAGCCCGAGAGGGCTCTCTCTAAAAATTTATTGATATTGTTTGTTGATAAGAGGGCTAACTCTTGTGAAGTACATTTAATAAACATGTTGGCTGGACTTACAATACAAAGACTTCCATTGGGCTTATGGAGTTGATCATATTCAATAAAATATAACACTGCTCATGCATAGAAGTCAGGGCAGCAATGTTTAAATACACAAAACATCATCTCATAGAAACCTCAGTTTACAAATACACACAGGAAGTCAGAGCAGCATAAGTGAATTCTGAGTGATTGTGTATTCATACAACTGTAAAAACATTAAAGATAAAACAAAACCACATATCTTGAGCATTTGAAACACTGTAAGAATCCTGAGAAGATAAGCAGTAAATTATATTAACAAACTGAGTTTTTACACAAGTCAAAGCAATCTCTGTTTCTCCAAATATCCAACCCCTGTTACATAGATGATTCAGCTATATATAGAGACATAACTCTAACTAATTGATATTCCTCCTCCAGCATGAGGGGAATTTGATTCTGCCTACGATGACACCTACTAACTTTTAACTAACTAATAATTACAGCTGACTATTAATTGACAGCACTGGAATCCTAAAACAATTAAATTCTAATTCTACTAGATCTTCTAGACTTCTAAATCAAATAGGACTCAAATTCTATAACAGCCTTGATCTTCAATCATTTTCGTTCTCTGACATCTGGAGTTTGGTTGAGATAGCTGTGATGAACCTTTAATGCTCCATGTTTGTCTTCAATGACACATCTTTTCTGTTACCCTGAAACATAGGCCCCTGTTTGTCAGTCCTTGATGTGCTGTTCTATTTTGGTCGTCCAACACTTAGCATCACTGATTATGCAGCAGTAGGTCCTTTAAGTCTTTAATAACCCAAGAATATAGGGCATTACCACGTTACTGATATGCTAGGGGTTTCTTTGAGGGACAGGTGTCTCTCTTTAAAATTCCCGCTCATAATATCAAAAAAGCTGCTCTGCGTTTAAAATCATCACCTACAGAAGTTTCGTAGCGCGCTACGAAACTGCTATTTTTATTTGAAACAGCTTGCTCTTCTGGAAGAAATTCAGGGTCTAACATACAGTAGTGCAGGTTCCACATTGATTCAAGACCTTAAGAATAGGTTCTTCAGGTAACTTCAAGCTAACAACTCCTGTCACAGCCCAATTTTTACCAGTCCGCAGTTTTCACCATCAGGCGTTGAAATAAAGCAAACTCAACAATCAAAACTTGAATAACAAGTGTAAAGCTTATAATTCCAACGAACAAATGGCTTGAACGCAATCCTCGAAAGATATTTATCTGATCCGGTTTCCTTGAATAAAACCTGCTCCCTTAGAAAAGCGCGATGTTCCTGGTGAAAAGGAATATCTGGATCATACTCAAGCGCACCCACAATATCTATTATATACTCTTCGCTGAAAAGCTTTTCGAAGATTTATGTATTATTCAATAGAATAATTCCTTTGACAATTTTAAATATCAAATGAAGGCCATCCTTGTTCTCCAAATCTTCACATATTTTGAATAAATCAAGAAGCTTCGGTATAAATGTTTGATTTTGAACTATAAGCGCAGCCACCCGAATATGATCCATAATACAGCCCTCGATTACGGTCTTCAAGATTAGAGGAAGTGACGATAGCTCCACCTGTGAAAGCTCTCTGAGTTCACTGTTACCTCCATGGGCTGCATCATCATTACCCTGTGATGTACCGGAATGCTCTAAGTCATCATTTATAGAGTGTACTCCAATTTCCAGACCACCAATGGTAGGAAAATGAATAGACCTTTGGACACTGCATATTTGATCTCATATGAAAAAAAACAACCCATAGCCTCTTCAAAGCTAAGAGCCAGCTCAGTGGCAATTTCAGGATCACGCCAAGCAATTGTTGCATCTTCTTGTCTTCTATAGATGTCATTTATGCAAGGTGAAGTACCATCTGTGCACGTGCTGCCCTTTCATTATAAACCTCGAGTAGACCATTTCCCCGGATTGCACGCGGGAATTCTCATAAACTTGTTTTTGCAAACGAATTTTCAATACATTCCCTATAGTGTCGATTGTTGGAGTCCGAATGCCAAACATTCTGAATTGTATCCACAGTAGCCTGTAATAGATGTACTCTATCCGACAATAGAATCACTTCCTCTGATGCCCTTTTCTTGCAAATATTCCGTGCCAAATGCAACATCCATAGCTAAAATCAATCTTTTGCGCTGATTAACAGTTCTATCCTTCTTGCGTAATACTTATATTTTGAATTCATGGATGAAGACAAAATATTTGGACCATATAAAGATAAATCCATGTTTCTGGATGTCCTGTTAATATCCTCACCCATTTTACCATTCAAGCAGGTTTTATCTTCTTGTATGTATAGCCAACAAAATTCAAGTCCTTTGCTGTCAACATCTTCGGCCATGGTCCTGATCCTGCTCTCGTCTGAGATGGAGGTTCAACTTCATCAAACTTTTCAAAGTTTTGTGTGTCCAGTTCCCCGTTGACCTCTGGTCTACATGCTGCCTCAGCTTCATACAGCTTATCCCATACAATGCCTTTAAACCATGGATGTGCCTTTATCTTATCAGCACCTCTAGAACCAAGCCTGTGCTCAACATCACAGAGTAACCTACGAATAAGATCCTCAGCCTCCGGTGACAGCCTAGCCTCCTGAGGGAATTTCAAGTAATGTCGCCAATGAACAATCTTTTTGCATGTTGTCATTGGATCCTCTGAATAAAATGGTGGGTAGCCAACAAGCATCTCATACATTATTGCTCCAAGTGACCACCAGTCACATTCCATGCCATATCCTTTCTTAAGCAAGACTTCAGGGGCAATATAGTCAGGTGTGCCAATTGTAGAATATGCCAGCATCCTCCTATTCCGCTGCCAATGCTGAAGTTGTTCAAGCTGACTTTTCCATGGGCCCCCAATCTTAGAATCCGGAGAACAACCATCTATGTCCGTTGACTCCCTTAAATTCTCATCATTTATAGGCTCATTTTCATGAAGAGTTGATAGTGTTGTACAGTCAAGAGGCTTGCAAAGGCCAAAATCTGAGAGCTTCATGTGACCATTTTTGTCTAAAGGAAGGTTATCTGGCTTGATATCCCTGTGTATGTAATAATGTTTATGAATAGATTCTATAGCAAGTACACTCTGAGCAATGTAGAACCGAGCTACATCCTCTGGTAACGTGTCTTTTCTCATAAGAAGGGTCATCATATCACCTCCAGGCAAATACTCCATTATCAAATACAGATATTCAGAATCTTGGAAAGAATAATAGAGTTTCACAATGCAATGACTATCAACTTCTACAAGTAAGTTCCTCTCTGCCCTAACATGCTCAACCTGCCCCCAACTAAGCATCTCTGACTTCTTCAACTTCTTTATTGCATATACTTGCCCCGTTGACTTTGCACGGCATAATTTAACCTCTAACATTGGTCCATGAAAGCATAATGTGCAGCTACAGCAGTTTCGTAGTGCGCTGAGAAACTGCTGTGTGATTTTAAAAACACAGCCTCAAGTCAAAAATTCAACTCTCTTGATCTTACCTTTGCTTTAAAATCTTTTCAGTGATAACAGTGGCTCCACTTGGGATAATGTGCCCTTGTGGTACACTAAGAACTCGTAGGTCCAGTGCTTTAGCCTTTTATGAAAAATAGACATTTTCTTGACAAGCATCCCCTTTAAGCTTCTTGGACCTTCACCTCGGGCTTAAGCTTTCTGATCACTGTATGAAAAAGAAGTCTATACCTACTAAAAAAGAAAAATGCTCAATCAACCTACCCTGAGCTTATTTGCATATTCCTACCTACCTACCCTATCCATTCAAATTTCTTTCAGCTCAATCAATGTGAAATTTCCAATGTAGCCAATCATTTGTCTTATCTGATATTGGAGTTTTTTTACTGCATCGGAATTCAGAGCCACTATGATATTGTGATGACCGCTGCCACTGAAATTGCCTCTGATCTTCATAGAAAAACTGAAACACTGGAGAGTAAAACTCTTCCATGTATTTAGCTATAGGATCCCAAAATACATGATCAGCTTGATGATTCTTGTAACTTTCTGGCTCTGCAAGCTGATTTTCAACAACA